>SSNS01000904.1:95661-116743 GCA_006937985.1 Aphyosemion australe
AGTCATCATCACACACTGGTGAAATTACATCTCCGCATTTGACCCATCCCCATGGTGGGGAGCGGTGAGCTGCAGCTGTGGCCGCGCTCGGGAACTATTTGGTGGTTTGACCCCCCAATCCAACCCCTTAGTGCTGAGTGTCAAGCGAGGAGTCTTTGGTATGACCCGACCGAGAATCGAAACCTGATCTCAGTGCCGGGGGGACACTCTACCACCGGAGATGGTTAAATATTATTCAAAATAAAATGTGTTTTCCTTGCTAAAATTTAAAATTGTCTTAGAGCTTGTTTTTTCAAAAGGTTTTGTGAATCTCTTTAGAACAGATGAAACTTTGTTGGGGCTTAAATGCCCAGGAGCCCTGATAAATGGCCAAACACAACCCTATATTGAGTTATGTTTGTTTTGTTTACGTCGAGACAGCAGCCGTCCAGCTAGGTTTGTAAGGTTGAGAACTATTGTAACAAAGCACAGTTCTCAGCTGTGTGATCTACAAACCTAACCTGCAACGCTACAATACACACCCAGGGGGAGCCCCAAAAATCCAGTTTCTACCTATATTACATTTTTATATGGACTCTCTGCATACCAGTTTTAGGGCAGTCATTTTTTGGGGGCAACCTCTGCTTATGCCGTGCCAAAAAGATGCATTTGAAGATGTGTGTGACGTCATCTGGCAACATCTAGCTACTTTCTGTCTGAGGCACATCACTGAGTAAACACAAGCAGTGAGTTTGTGTTTAAAATCCACTCAGAAAGGCCAAAGCTGCCTAAATGTGCTATTTTCACCCCTAGTTCATTCTTTTGTCTCTGCTCACTTCCTCAATCTTAGACGAGTTATTTCAGAGCTCTGTCAGAAGATCTTTTTTATTTCAGAATCTGGTTTATGGACAAACTAAATGTAATTCACCACTCATGCTGCCTATGAGTCAAAACTCAGGGTGAAGACCTTTCAGATCAAATCTGGTGTTGCAACATCTGGTTCTGACTGGACTGTTTAGTTTCTCTTTCACTTTTCTGCACTCCGAGGTCATTCCAGTTTACAAGAACCCCAACACGCTGCTTTCTCCTGCTGTGCAGCTTTAATTATGTACAAAGTGAACAATCTGATGCCGTTTCTTTAGCTGATGCAGTTAATGTTGGGGTGACTTTTCATCGTTGCTCTGAGCATTCAGACATTTTATGAATCATCTCAAAAGTATTTCCTCATTATTTTAACTCATTGTTCTGGACTTGATGACAAACATTTTAAATCTCAAGAACAAAAAACGAAGCAACGTGAGCAGAAATCATCAAGACTTTATTCAAGAGAATCACCTGATGTCAACACATATTTCACACATGTATGAACAGACATATTAAAGGTACATTTACCAGTTTTCTGTTTAAATCACACATTTATGAAGCATTGATTTTCCTGTTTCATGAAATTTGTACATTTTGTGTTATTTTAATGAACTGACCTGATTGAATAATACGTATCAGGTTTATTTAATCAAGATCATTTATGTCTGACTTGGTCCAATTCAACAAAATATTAAAACCATCATTTGTAATAAAACAATTTCTACATTTGTTTCACATTAAACATGTATAATTCTATATGATATAGTTAAATGCAACAGCTGATCTGATTAAACAGCAGTATAAAAATAATCAATGTAAACTATTAAATCACCTCTATAAAACCTGCCTCTGCACTCATTTATGTTGCTTTTGTCTTAACATGTGATTAAACAGCTGCTCTGGCTGCACTGAAAGGAGAAAAAGACGTAATTAATGTATTTTTATTAATTAAAAAAACATAAAAATTCAACACAAATCTATTTAAATGAAAGATGAAGTCTTTTTATTTAAGTACAGCAGTTTTTGGATGCAGATTTTAAATTATTGTGAACCAGTTACATAAAAGATGAGATGAACTGGTTTCTCAGATAGAAAACAAACTGTAAATGAAAACATTTAGATTGTTTTTTCTATTGTAGCTCATTTATTTATCCAAACCTTCCAGATTTACTTGTTTTTTGTTGCTAATGTCGTAAAAATAAGGCACACTGCTTGAATGGTGTTAAACACAGCGCCTGACGGTTCTGAGGTACAACCAATAGCAGCTCCTACAAGACCTCCAAGTGACCCTCCAAGAACACCAGTGAATGCACAAACATATATATCAAAACTACTGCATACAGCTGCACCAAAAATTACTCCCAGCAATGCTCCTATTGAAGCACAGATTAACCAAAGGTCATCCAAACCATTGTTTTGGCTCTTTGGGGCACCTCTTTGGTGTTCCCATCTTTTGTGAGAAGTTCCAACTGAACCCTGCTGCTCGTGTAGTTGATCGTTGTTCCAGTGTTTATCATCAACAATTCGGCATTCGCCTGACGTGTTTCCCTCTAATATCTTTTGATTCAGCTTGATTGATTTCAGAATGTTTTACTTTCAGCAGATTTTCTCCCAGTAAGGTGTTTCCAAGGCTGCTTTTCCCACCTCCAGGTTTTCCCAGCAGGAGGATTCTTGTTTCCTTTGAGCCTAGAAGAGATTAAGCAGGGATTTATACTGGTGGTCTTATTGTCTCACATTTCACAAATCATGTTTGTTCAACTGATGCATCATTATTGTTTTATAAACTCAATCATTTTGGACTTCAGCCGTACCTACTTCCTGTCTTCTCAGACCCCAGTCGGCCAAGGGCACCTGTTATGAGCCTGGCTCTGGTTCTGCTGGAGGTTTATTCTTGTTAAAAGGGAGTTTTCCTTCCCACTGTCACCTATAGAACTGTGCTTGTTCAGAACAGAGAAGCAAAACATCAGAAAAAACATTGTTTTAAGAATAAAACATGGAAACAGAATCAGTATTTGCCAGCAGGTCTCAAAGATCCACCTCTGGTCTATTCTGATCAAACAGCGCAGACTTTTACCAAAAGATTTGTTTCATGTTCTGTGGAAAAACTTAAAGAAGTAAATGGAACTTACCTGCCGATGAAGAGCTGAACACAGTAGACCACTTAGATAAATGTTGGTTTGTTGCATCCCAACACGGTCTGAAAGAGACTGGTGCAATTGAGGACATGTATGGTTAGATCGTCACGGAAACGTGCTGCTGATGTAGTGAGTGTCAGGATAATGGAGGATGTTGTTGTAGGAAGCAGCAAGTGAATAGCTGGGCAGAGTTTAAATAGACTGGGCAGAGATGAAGAACGGGGAACGGGTGTGATGAGTACTTAGTTGTAAATGATTAATAGGACACTGGGGAAAAAACACAAGGCTGGTTTGGAGGTTTCGGTTGGGGGTGAATTGGTAGACGGTGGCGGTAATGCAACTGTACAGGCTGCAGCCGTTAAACCCAAAGAAGAAGAAGAAACACAAGGTTGTAGAGAGAAACAGAACTGTGGACTAACTGAACATCCATCCATCCATTTTCTTCCACTTATCTGGAGTCGGGTCGCGGGGGCAGCAGCTTAAGGAGGGAGGCCCAGACCTCCCTCTCCCCAGCCACTTGGGTCAGCTCCTTCAGGGGAATCCCAAGGCGTTCCCAGGCCAGCCGAGAGACATAATCCCTCCAGTGTGTCCTGGGTCTTCTTCTCTCGTCCCTGACCCGGAGAAGGCATTCTACCCTTTTCCGACTCAAGACCCGGCTGCGAACTGCTCCAGTGAAAGCTGGAGATCACGTTCTGACAAAGCCAACAGGACCACATCATATGCAAAAAGCAGAGACCTGATCCTTAGGCCACCAAAACGGATCCCCTCACCACCTTGGCTGCACCTAGAAATCCTGTCCATAAAAGTTATGAACAGAATCTGTGACAAAGGGCAGCCTTGGCGGAGTCCAACTCTCACCGAAAACAAGCCCGACTTACTGCCGGCAATGCGGACCAAGCTCTGACACTGGTCATACAGGGACCTAACAGCTCGCATCAAGGGGCCTGGTACCCCATACTCCCAGAGTACCCCCTGTGGGGGGTAACTGAACATACAAACAAATAAACTAAAACACTCGAAATGAATAAACAGAAAACATCACTGCAATAAATAAGTGGGTTGAACTAATAAGCAGAAGACAAGAAGCAAAAAACAGGAAACTAAATGAGGATGAAAGAGTCTAACTGAAGACCAAAAGGATAAACTAAACACGAGGAACAGGATGACTGAAGGGACACAGGGACAGAAGCTAAACCAAAAGCTTTACTAAACATAAGAGGACATTGAAAGGTAACTAATATGGGGAGAAACACCAGCTAAGAGAAACACGGGGGTCAAAGGTCATTGACACAAAACGAGGCTAAACAAACAGGGACCTGATGTTTGTGTATCTAAGATAAAAATGGGAAAGGAAAACTAAAGAGAAATAAAACACTAATAGATTGGGGAATGGAGAGGGCAGGACCTGAATGACCAATGAAGGGACCGGAGACTAGGGTGATGGGAGGGACAGAGAGGACAAGGACATAGGAGGAGAGGGAGAAAACATGGAATGGACTAGGGAGACAAGAGACAGGACATGACAGTGAGTGTGATATGTGAGAGCTGAAGAGCATCTTGGGTCCATGGAGGAAACAATCTGTATCTGGAGAGTTTTGCGTGAGTTTCTGTTCACCCAGTGTTCACTCCACCAAGAAACACCTGTTCAGGCGTGAAATTCTTTGTCTGTATTTATAAAAACCATCACAGGATCACACTAATAAGGATGTCGTCTGAAAAGAGCTCGCTGCTGTAGCGCATGGAATAAACTCTTGTATCACAGGTGTACTCCATGAAGTTTCCAACGTTGGCGGCATCGATCAGGCTGGCTGCACACTCCCCGGTCCCGCCCTGTGGGTAACCAGTGATCCAACGTGTGCACAGAACCATCAGACCACCATGTCCAGGTGGGTCTGTGCAAGCCGATAAACGTCAGAATCTCAGATGGTTTCACCTTTGCTATTTTTATAATTTGGGTTAAAATGACCAGTTTTAGAAAATTATTTAACAGACTTACCAGATAAGAAGAAAACACACATGATGTTACCCCTGATGCAAATCTCCCACTGATGCTTCAAAACAATCCATTCGTTTTTTTCACCATCTTTTCAAACTAGCCAAGCTGACACAATAGACAGCATGTAGTAAACTTTTCTATCTTTGTTTGTTATGCTGAATTTCCCATTTAGATTGTGCAAAATGTTTGAAGGTGCATTTTTTTTGCATATTTGCATATTTTTTATAAATGATGAATGACCCACACTTCCATAGCACCTTTCAGAGTCAGAGAACTCCAAAGCATTTGACACACAGTGAATCATTCATCCATTCACACACTGGTGGTGATGAGCTACAGTGTAGCCACAGCTTCCCTGGGACACACAGTTGGCTCATATAATCAGCCTACTGACTCTTACAGCTGCACTATACAGAAATCATGTCGCATGAATCATTTCTTACATAGGAAACTTAACTAATGAACTGGAGTCAGTTGGAATGTTTACGTTTGCTCAGAGACGACTCTAATATATAAACTGAATTGAATCAAATAAAAAACATCCTAAGGTGTCTGAGTGTTTTTTCTCCCAGCTATGATTAAAACTGCATGAATCATCCCAATAATTACAAAACACAGCTGCCCTGCAGAGATGGTCCCTTAAACCATGCAGCAGTTCTTTGTTAGTTAGCGCCATCTGCTGGTCAAAGATGTGATATTATAAAACCGGATTTTATGCTTCAAGTGAAAATTCACAAAGTCCGTTTCACACCCTGTCGACTTTGATGCTGAAGAGAAACCCTGATTTAATAAAGTTAATCATGAAATATGGATACCACTAATTATACTTTAGGGAAAAACACCATGACACACGTAGACATCCAGCCTGGTATGCCGAATCAGGACTCTATAAGACTTCCTATACCTGTCCTATAATAACATAACTCCAATGCTATCTTACTTCTGTTATCCCAGCTCTAACAGTTGAATGAATTAAAAATTGATTTTGGACATGTTCAAGAAACTGACACTTTTATACCAATAAATGAAAAATATTGCTTTGTTTTTTCTTCTATTTCTGCTGTGGAAGACATTCATTAAATAAAGAGAAAAGCTGCCATTTTAGAAATTGTTTTATTTATTTAAAAAATTGAACATTGAATGGAAAAACATTATTTTAATAGCAGGTGCAGGTGCTATAGAAGCAGCTGCAGATGAGTCTTATTTATTTTATGATTTACTTTTGAAATAACAACTAAGCAATGCCAGAGACACGGCGTGCTGTCAGAACTGGACTGGAGAGGAGAGACCACTGACGTTTGGTCTGGCGTATCGGTTTGATCTAAATGCAGAAGATCAAACGTAGGGTGAGAACAGCGCTTTGATCTAGTAAAACCTGACAGCAGACCGACATGTTCTATAGAGCAGTGGTTCCCAAAGTTGGGGTCGGGACCCACTGTGGGTCACTAAGAGCTACACACGGGTCTTGAGATGACTTCCAGAAACTGAAAAACAACTGCTGAAGCTTTATTTCTTGCATAATAGTTAAAAAAACTCAGTCAAATGGTCATAAAATAGATATAAGTGAAGATGAGCTGAAGCAGTGTTCTTTATGTCATGAATATTTGCTTTATTAGCAGGTATTGTTAAATCAGACACATCTGGGGTCTCGTGTCTTGACAATTATTTTGTGGGTCTGATGCTGACAGGTTTGGGAACCACAGCGATAGAGTAAGGAGTTACAGCTGGACAGGTAAAAGATGAGCAGGTGAGTAATTAGTCCTGTCATGAGTAGGCACTGCTGCAGTCTGACAGGTGCTTTTGGCTTTTGGTAAGAAATGTAATATTTTAGCGTTTTACAGAGGTTAGCTGTGATGTTTGTGTTTGGTCAACTGGTGGTATTGACATATATTTGCTGTTTTTTGAGTGATAGTTTTGTTGTTGCTCTGGCCTCACTGGGCGAGCAGTTTTATGGGGATTCTGGGATTTTTAGTAAAGTTTGGTCTACAGTTGTTGCCGTAGTAGTTCAGTTACAGCTAAAGCATCAAGAGAAATGCCTGACTATTAAAATGTGTTACGGTTGCATTTTATTGCAGCAGCAGTGATGCTCATTGTTATTGATGAATGGGATTTCCTATTGATATTGATTCCAGATTTAATGGGCTACATGTTAATTCTTGCTGAATTATTTTGAACATGCAGTTATATTAAATAACAGGGATATGCACTGGTCCTCGAGGGCCTCTACCTGCATGTGTCCCTGCACCAACACACCTGGTTTGAATCAGGGATTTACTTGAGCTTGATGACCTGCTGAAGAGGTGATTGAATCAGGTGTGTTGGAGCAGGAAAACATCTGAAGCAGTGGTCTTCTACGTAGTGTCCTTACTGGTAAGGAAAGATATTCATGTTGTTCTTTTGTAGTCATCTTTTGAATGATGCACAGATCTGCTACTTCTTTATTAATCCAGTGTCTCATTAATCAACAAAAATGATGCCACCTTGGTGGTTGGATATGTGCAACACTCTTCAAAATTGTTAATTTTGCTTTTGAAATTCACTCAGAAAGGCCAACGTTGCCTCAGTGTGCTGTTCTCACCCCGGTCCACTCCTTTAGCTCTCAGCTCACTTCCTCAATCTTAGAAGAGTTATTATTTCAGAATTTTATCAGAAGATCCTCTTGTTTCAAAGTTCTGGCTTATTAAAAAGTAAATCTAAGTCATCATCCATGCTGCTGAAGAGCTGAACTCAGGGTGAAGACCTGTCAGATAAAAACTGGTGTTGTCTCACTGGACTGTTTAGTTTCTCTTTCACTTGGCTGCACTCCACGGTGATTCCTGTTCAGTACAAAGAAAAACCCAACATCAGATTGCAACACTTATTTGGAGTCGCATTACAAAGTTTTATTGACGTACCAACTGAATAATCTTTTCTGTGATCAAGTTTTTATTCAGACTGTGCTTGCACATCATCATGTTTGGGTACCATTTTCTCCTGACCCTGTCCCTATTTGCCACAGATCATCAGAAAAGAATAATAACTGAATCATAATCACAATGATAATGAAAATAGTTGTAACACTAAATAAAACAACAACAAAACACAACCCCTCCCCACCCGTCCAAGTATAAAAGGTACATAATGATGCATACATGAGTGCAACAGAATCTAGGTAAGTGATGCATGTACCTGTGCTTATTGGTACATTTTTGACCAAGCTTTTAGATGGTGTAATATACCAGCTTGAGATATTCTTGGTTTTTGCTCCATAGGGATGAGCTGCTGAGTCTGGCACCAACAACCATGCCATGTTCAAAGTCACTTAAATCGCCTTTCTTCCCTATTCTGAAGCTTGGTTTGAACTGCAGCGGATCGTCTTGACCATGTCAACATGCCTAAATGCACTGAGTTGCCACCATGTGATTGGCTGATTTGTGTTAACGAGCAGTTGGACAGGTGTACCCAATAAAGTGGCCAGTGAGTGTACAGTAGATCTTTATAAGACATGAGATCTTGGCCATGTGTATTAACTCTTGTTCATATTCACTGATGGGGGGCGCTAAAGGGTTAAAAAGTTTAATGTCAGCATTACGGACTGATGGATTTCCTCAAAACGTTATACAGATGTTCATAACCACACCCTAAAATCATATTTGGAAAATAATTTAAAAGTGGGCGTGACTTATTGGCTATAAGAAATTTTGCCCGTAAACTTGTAAAATAAAATAAAATGTCAGGTAAATCACACATTATGCATGTTTGTGCCCCCTAACATGGGAAAAACATTCATTTGTGTCCACTAGGTGGCACCTCAAAAATTATTTTATCCTGCATGTTTTTTGTCATTATAAATCAGATGAGTTTTGAAATTTTTTATTAGGCATTTTGAATTGCAAATGAAGTGGAAGCACACACGTTTCAAAGCTGAGGACATTCCCCTTCAACAGCTTAGCATGATGGTGGTTCTGCTAACAAGCAGAACTTCCTCTAAATGGGATGCAGCCCTGGTTCTGCTGAGAAACTCCAGCTGTTTCATTGGCTTTTTCCAGGGTTCTGCAACTTTTCTCAGTGGAAACTTATGCAGCAGCTGGCCGACCCCTTCAAACATTTCTAGTGTTATGCAGCTAAACTAGTTACACTCATCACACATGCATACAATATTTTTACATATTCTCATTGTACTGCAACTCAATGAGGTATGCAGTATTCACTATTATTGTTTTATCTAACTGTAGCTTTTCATGGCCCCTGACTGCATGGAAACATTTAACTGCTAATGAGGCACAGGCTAGCAGCAAATCTATATTTTTAAAGTTCATTAAGCATCACTCTAATTGTTTTCTCTGTAGAAGATTTCCTTGTCAGGCTGTTCGATCCACGTGACATTTGAATTTGTTGGAGTGTTCGTCTGTTTCAACTTCTCCTCAAACTGCAAAATAAAGACGTTCACAGCAAAAAACATGTGAGAAGCTAATCAAACGTCAGACAATGTTACGACTTTGTTTAATCGCACACTTGCCAGATTCAGGATGGCTCCAGTCACAGCAGGGTCGTTCAGGTCAATTGTGGATTTCAGCGCCTTCAGCGTAAAGCGACTGAGATACTTTGTTGGAGGTGGTTCCACTGCAGCTGTGGAAAACACGGGAATCATCTGTATTTATAAAATCATCACAGTATCAAACCAGTACTGATGTTGTCTGTAACAACTCACTTTTGTAGCACATGAAGTAAAAGTTTGTATCGCAGGTGTACTCCATGAAGTTTCCAACGTTGGCGGCATCGATCAGGCTGGCTGCACAGTCCCCGGTCCCGCCCTGCGGGTGTCCCCGTGTCCAGTGATTCAACGTGTGCACGGAGCCATCGGACCACCATGTCCAGGTGAGTCTGTGCAAGCCGATAAATGTCAGCGTGCCAGATGGTATCACCTTTTTAATGGCATCGTTTTCAGGTGGGGACATTACACTGGCCAGGTCTGTGTAGTTCTGCCTGCAGTAGGCCTGAGCTTCGTACCATGTCAGTGCTTGGTTTATGAACACATAGGTCTTGGTAGAGAAGGGTGGTACGCCTGTAAAATATAAAAAAAAACCTTTGAAATCTTTATCATGTTTACCAAACTCAAACTTTTCTTTGCTAATGTCGAAATTAGAGAATTTAAAATGGTTCGTGTGAAGTGGTAGATTAGATCAATATAAAGCTAGCGATAGCCTAAATTACCCATGCTGTAGCAGACGAAAGGCAGTGTTTGGTTACAGAGAGCATCACTCCAGTTGTCTTTCATCTGAACCCCACACAGCTCCGACAGATTCCTGGGATTACTGGGATTACTGGGTTGCACCGGGCCGAAGAATTTTAACGGTGTAAAGCCTCCTGGTGTGGACCACATCCAGCTAGACTCGTTGTCATACAGACCAATCCACACTTTTCCAATGAAGCCAGCACCATCTGCAATCATCTTGTTCACGTCGTCCACGGTGTCCATTGTGGCCAAGTCGGTGTACGTACTTCTGCAGTAGCGCTGAGCATCCAACCAATTCTTGGATTGTTGAACAACGATGTACTGGCGAAGGCAGGAACAGAGTCCTGTAAGCAAAGATGTTCTGGACTCATTTAAAGCAACACTAAAGAGTTTTTAACACTTTAAGCTATTGCTCTCAAACTTCTTTCAGTGATTCTTGAGCCATAAACTTGATCAATGTCAAATTGGACATCACTCTGTAGGAACACTAATGGGAGGTCTCTACCTGCTGTACGACAACAGCCGTTTACTTTGCTGGTAGCTAATATAAAGGCTAACGGTTAGCTTTTTCAGTTTGCTGAAAGTCAACAAAAAGCAAACAAGAATTTTGCTTTTTTGTTGGCATCATGGTGGAGTCTGGAAGTAAAACTAAGAGATTAATGTCTGTGGAGGTAAAGCAGAGTGACCATTAGCACGGCCTACACTTGATTGAGGGAGCTGAAGGAGGCTATGAAATCACGGACTGATGGTGACCTGGCTTTGTTTTTATTGGACTGATGAGCACTAGACGCTGCAATCATAGTACTCCAGTTCTGTTGCGGCTTCACTGGCTTCCTGTTATCTTTAGGGTAAGATTTAAGGTACTGAACTTGACCTTTAAAGTGCTCAATGGTCTGGCACCACCTTATCTGTCCGAGCCGCTTGCTCCCTATGTCCTCGGGTGTGCGCTGAGGTCTGCTGATCTTCTGCTGCACGCCACGCCCCAGATGAGATATAAATCATGGTGGAAACGGGCTTTTGTTTGTGCTGCCCCTACACTCTGGAACTCATTTCTTCTGTTGGTCAGACTGGGCAACAGCCCACCAGGAAGTGCCCGGTATGCCAGATGGCCAATCCACCCCTGGCCATCAATCATTGTGACAGATTACATGCCAGATTAGGCGGAGAACCAATTCAAAAAGGCCACATCACAGATCGCAGAGGTAAATAAAAAAATCAGATTCCCATCAAAGCATCCAAGCATCATCTCTGACCTGGACACCATGCTCATTGCATCTCTCTGAAGAGTTCATGGTAACCTTTTACCTGGGAGGCTTTGTACCACTATGGGTCACAGACTGGTGCAGGTGAACTACTGGTGCACCTGCAATGCATCCTCCCGCCAAACCAAGTCTTTGCAGGATTGTTCAGAGTCTGCAACCTTCTGATCACTCCATTTGAATAAATTCCCTGATTTCAAAACTTTGGCTGAAGCGGCTCTTGCAATTCCCGTCTCCAGCAGAAAATCCCAAACTTTTTCACATTTTCAATATTTCTTCAGACTTTAAGATTAACTTGTAGATTTTTTAAGTTACAGCTCCTTTCTTACATCTAATAGATAAATATGGTTTTCATCAACCAAGGTTACAAAAAGCAGATACTTTTTGACTATGTCTTATTTTAGTTCATTTTCAGACTCACCAAACAAAAGGAAAGTCCACAGGATGGGGGCCCTGATGCCTGTAGATGAGAAATGTTCATAAGACACAACTCCATCAAACTAATCTCATTTTGTATTCTAAAGGTAATTTCTGAATCTAAATGTAATTACATACCCGAGCATGCAGGACTGCAGGTGTTGGACATCTCTAACTCCTCTGGATCGTCCTTTATCAAAATGTGTCCTGAGTTTATCTGGACTCAAGTAGCTGTTACCTCCTTGTCGTTTAGTTTTTGTCTTGGCTGAATTTGTTTATATGCAAAACATCGATCACCATATCTCTAAATACCCGTCATGAGATTAGTTGCATCATAGCTTTTGCATCAGGTGAATCGTTGTGGTTTTACATCTGCTTTGCATTGGCAAAGCTAGGAAAACAACATCCATCAATTGATTTTTGCCAGTTAAGACTGGTTTTCAGAAGTCTAAATAGGCCAAAGTTGATGCCAAAGCCTTTTCAAACGAGCCGTCGCCGGTCAAGTCACCCCGCCCACCAATGGGATAGAGCTGTGATTGGCTTAACACAATACTCATTGGGCCTGCTGAGGTTCCAATGGAGCATGGCTATATCGACCTGCAAATTTGCCTCGGTTACTGTCTAGATTTCTAGGCTAACAATGTGCAACCTAAGCATAACCCTTGGTGGAAGGTAGGATGGCTGAAATATTAGAAAGTGTCTAGTTGTTCTATTACTGGTTGGTTTTATTCTAACCATTTTTGCTGTGATTTAAGAACTATAAGTACTTTTATTTGCCAACATAAATCACATTTTAACCTCAATTCTGCCCTGATTCAAACTCCCTGATCATTATATCAATAACTGATTAGTAGTGAAAGCATAATCCTTTATGTTATTAATTTAATGGAGGATACACCAGACTGTGTGTATTCTCCAAACTAACGCGGTTCAGAGAGTTCTCTGTAACAGGTGAGATGACCTTTCTACTGAAACTCTGTTAATAAGATCAGAGCCATGCCTTGAAGTGGTGGTAAATGTTAAAGAACACCTCGTCAGCTCATCTCTTATCTAGAAACGTGCTCCAAATTAGGACACACACTAAAGATGTATCAAAGTATTGTTGCTTACGGCCTTTTCACTGTGAACTTTCAGCTCTTATCTGAAGCCAAAGGTCTCCAAGCACTCTTAAAACTAATCAGGTGTTTATATACTGACACCAACACCACACTATCAGACTCTTTCCATGCATGAAAGTCACCATAAAATGAACAAATAAAAGATCGGATGTGCTCACCAGGGCTGAGCTACACCTCAGGTGTGTGAGCTAACAGCAGGCTGACTCGTTAATGATGAGTTTAGGATTTCTGTGACGCAGGTGGAGAAAACCAGGCGAGGAGGGCGGGCTGGTTTATGAATAACTGTGTTGACGCCACATTTTCCAGTTTGCTCTGTAATGTATTCATATGCAACAGGAATCACCTGCTGGGTCCCAGAGGAGACGAGTGGCTGCTTCTACTCAGAGACGTGAGTACGACCAACAGAAACTACAGATGAGACAAATGTTCTGCATGGTAATCTGGATTATTGAGATTATAGCTTGAATAAGGATATTTAGGTTTATTTCTGCTGCAATATTCTTTTGTCAGTAACAATAATTCTCCACTTATAAATGGATAATAGTCAATTCTCAATGCCTGTGTCAACTAAAACCCTTATTACCCTTTTTACCCCTAAAGAAAACCAAAAATCCCACTTAAACAACAGAAATGATAACATTATGGCTGTTCTTTTATTTTATAGATGAAATCATCTACTTGTGCAGATTTATGGTTGGAAAAATATGTGTACTCTTAATGTGAAGACATAAAAACAGCTTTTTGTTCCAGTACGTAGACTAAAAGCTCACAAGAGTTTGGCTGAAGTAGCTTCTGGAACCAAACTGTTATTCACTAGTGAAGCATGGCGGTGGCAGAATCATCATTTAGGCTTAATTTGATGTTTCTGGTTCAGGATGACTTATTAATAATCATAAATACTCTAAACCAGGGGTGCAGGTTTTAGTTTTAGCTCTGCTTTAACACACCTGATTTCATTCAGCAGGTGATTAGCAGGCTTCTGCAGAGCCTGGTGAGCTGCTGCACAGGTGATTCAAGCACTGAATCAAGTGTGTTGGAGCAGAGAATCCACTAAAATGTGCTGGATACCGCCCCTCCAGGACCAGGATTGGGCACACCTGCTCTAAACTGAATTGACTGACTGATCCAAAGATATTAGATTAATTTAGTTACTCGATTTTGATGTAACTGCTACTCAAATACTATTACAATATGTTCCTAAATCAGCAAACAAGTGTTTTTTATTTAGTATTTGGTTCAGAGTTCTTAATTAATTTACGTGGCACTTCTAGGTTGTTGAAGCACATTAAGACAAGCGTCACCACCTGTCATTGCTCTGTTCCTCTCATGTTGGTATTTATGACATTACATGGTAATCCGAGTAAAGCCTGGGCGTGTCTGCTTTGGGGAACTTGGTGACTTGTCTCCAAAATGAACCTTGAGCTAATCTTTTCTCGTCCTACAGATTACGGCGTTCTCAGGAACCATGCTACCAGAAAAACAGTTCCAGTGCACCATCTGCCACCAAGTGTTCACCGACCCAGTCACCACTCCATGTGGACACAACTTCTGTCAAACCTGCATCCAGAACGCGTGGGACAGCAGTGATGTCTGCCAGTGCCCCACCTGTAACAAGTCATTCGCCTCCAGACCTGAAATAAGCATCAACACCGCCTTCAAAGAGCTGGCAGAGACGTTTAGACAAATTATAGTCTTCTCCTCTGCCTCTTTGCTGCCTGCAGCCAAACCGGGTGAGGTGGTGTGTGACGTGTGCACCGCCACCTCCCAGCAGGTCAAGGCCCAGAAGTCCTGCCTGGTGTGTCTGACGTCATACTGCAAAGCTCACCTGGAGCCTCACCGGAGAGTTGCCACCCTGAAGCTGCACAAGCTGATGGAACCGCTGAAGGACCTGCAGGACAGGATGTGCAAGAAGCACGAGAGGCTGCTGGAGATGTTCTGCAGGGACGAGCAGATGTGTGTGTGCCGGTTCTGCACCGAGACCGAGCACAAAGATCACCAGGCTGTTGGGATCGAGGACGAGAGTGGAGAGAGGAAGGTACACAGAGGAGGGCTAGCTTACAGTCGTGGAAAAAAGAAACACTATATTTGAAGAGTTTACATGCAAAACAGTCATTTTGATCAAAGTAACCAAACTTTATTTTGATTGATATCACCTAAAGTAGGAATGTTCAATATCCACTTTTTGCCAATATCCGATTTACCGATATAGTCTAACTCTTAATTTCCAATAGCAAAATAAACCCATACCAATAAAAAAAGAAAAATTTAATAATTTCAGGTCACTAACATCACATATCTCCCATCATACATACTTAAAGTCACACTATGCAACTTTTTCATATGTTAAATCATATTCTTGAGCCAGTATATGCTAAAATGACCTTTTACAGGGTTAATGAAATGTCACTCAGACCCCCACCGCCCTCTGTGGCCAGAATACTGCACTTGCAACTGCGGTCCCTGCTGGACTTAGTAAAGTGGAGCTGACATGCCTGGTGCTGCAGTCTGCTTCCAACATGTTTTAGATCATGAACACAGCTGTTTGATTTAGTGATGAACCGCTCCTGTAGACACTAATGAAGGCTGAGGAGACATTTCAGCAGTTAGATTAAGGTGTTAAAAAGACAAACGCACAGCGAGGAGATAAGTTACACTTTCACTAATGAACACTAGGGGGTGCAATAAAAAAAAATGTCCCTACATTAGTGATTTTTACAAATTCACATGTGATTGTTTATTTAATCACTTTAACCAGGGGTCACCAGCCTTAGTGACGCTGAGCTTCTTCATGGGTACTGAGCCACACCAAGGGCTACCAGCTTGGTACCATAGTGACCTTTGAACTGGAATAGATCAGAGTTAAACTAAACTTCATGTACAATAATCATGTTAATGTTTTTTTAAAGAAAATTGTAGTTTTAAAATCTGTACGAATGCATTTGTGATTAAAAAAGATTGCAGCATTATTTTTTTAAATTTATTTTAAACTTGTGCTATTTGGAGAAAAGGCCTGGGGGTACCTTATGGTCCCTGGGGGCACCATGGTGCCCACGGGCCCCAGGTTGGTGACTCTTTAAACCAAACAAGCTTTTACTTTTCTGTGTTTAGGTCCAAATGAAGCAGGCTGAGGCAGATTTTCAACACATGATTGAGAAGCGCCTGAAGAAAGTCGAGGAGATCAATAATTGCCTAAAAATGAGTAAAGTAAGTTGTGAATGAAAAACAATCATTTTAGTCGTCTAGCCATTTTCAGGCTTTAGATTTGATTTGATTTTCTGTCCCCCAGCTGAGCGCTGAGAAGGAAAAGTCAGCCAGCAACAGTCTCTTTACATCTCTGATCAACTCCATCAAAGACAGACAATCTGAAGTCAACACAGAGATCGAGCAGAAGCTGAAAGCAGAAGAGTGGAGGGCTGAGGAGCTCGTTAGTGAGCTGCAGCTGGAAATCGCTGAGCTTCAGAGGAGAAACGCTGAGCTGAAGGAGCTGGAGGACACAGAGGACCACCTGCATCTCGTACAGGTTAGACTTAGCATGTGGTGAATGACTCATAAGGGCAAGGTTTGATTCTGAAGGAAATCTTTCCTTGCTGCAGAGCGTGCCCTCTCTGGTTTCACCTCCACCTTCCAGGGAGTGGGCAGAAATCAGCATCCACCCTGAGCTCTGTGTGGGGACGGTGAGGAGAGCTCTGTCCAAGCTGGATCACACACTGAAGAATGAGCTGGTCTGTTGGAAGATAGAAGGTAAACTAAACATAAAACAGATTATAATTGGTAATATAAGTGTTTGTCTTAATCCAGGACTAAATCAGATCTGGTTATTAGTTTTTATTCCTGGTGTTTATTTTGTTTTATTATTCTCTGGCTCTTAAAAGAATTTCTTTAATCAAGTCTTTTACATTCAGAGATGTCATGGTGGCATAGATGGTATCACTCAACCCCCACTTGTGAGGAGTTGGCGTGTTCTCCCCGTGCATGTGTGGGGTTTCTCCAGCTGCCGTGTTTTCCTCCCACAGACCTAAAACTTACACTTTTGGTTAACTGGAGACTCTAAATAGTCCATAGGTGTGGTTGATTATGTGACTGTCACTGATGGACTGGAGCGGTAGCCTGGCAAGCCATCCTATATATGTGTATATATAGTCTGGCCACGAACCATTGACGGCTCTCAGTCGTGAGGCGGGATCTACGGTTGTCTTTCAAAATGTCAGCACGCAATTGGATAGCGCTAGGACCAATCAGAGTAACGAACAACATGACGTAATCACGGCGACGGAAAAGCGGGAGGCTTTAATAGCGTCTAGCTTCAATGATTTCTGTCGTTTTTGTATAAAAACATGTGAATATTAGGTGTACTGGGACATTGCACAACTTTGTTTGATAACAATAAGAAGCCGCTAAGTATAGCTGACAGACTTACGCACGTTGGAGTCTAAATAATCCAATGTTGATGACAAAGCCGTTTCAAACAAACGTGTTTTCCGAGTTGCCGCCATGTTGCTTGGGTTCGCGGCCGCAGCGCTGACGTCATCGGCTACTCCCGCTCTGTGATTGGCCCACAATATAGAGCGCTGTGATTGGCCCAACCAAAACTATAGCGAGTTGTGATTGGATAGACACAGCAGTGGTTTGGGCTGCGAGGGTTCCAATGAAGCGTGCCTAGACCAAACTTTGCAAAGCAAGAATTGGTCTAGTTCACTAGGCTACTGGAGCGGTTCAGATACTGAATAGATTGACATTCAGAGATGATGAGTTGTAGTTTTCAGCATGACCATGTGGTGGCACTGTTGTTCACCACAATGAAACTGTTACGCCCCTCTGCCTCTCCATTGACTTGGACAAACTCCCACTTATGTTACGTCCTGGCTATGCTAGTGATGTAAGAAGGTAACATTCACCTGTGACCAGATGTTAAAATGCAGGATCATATGCATTTAATGAGGACAAAACTGACTGTACCTGGAGCCTGAAGTGATCCGCAGTCTGGAGCAAGTCCTGTTTGCAGCAACCCTCAGCCAGCTCCCTGAGACGGAGCTGCTAAAACTTCTAACTCAAACATAGCTGACCTTACACAGACTAATTCAATGCACAATAATCTCTCCAAAAACGGGGTTAGAAAAGATAAAGATCCCGGACAAGCCCCCATTTATGTTGTGGCCCAGCTCGCATGACCGCAACATAAAATGCAGACACAAATTTGGGACTTTGAGAGTATTTTAAAATCCTGAAACAAACTGACAAAGAGGCAGGAGCTCCAGAGATCTGCCTGAAGCTTCACTAAGCAGGAATTGTTGTCTGCACCCACAGGTACAGCTAGTTGGTGCAATCAAGGCCTGCACAAAAACCTGACTGGTGGAGAGGCCACAAAATGATCACGAGGAGTTCTCAGTGCTTGTCAATTAAAACTTGTGCATCTTTTTAAAAAATGTGCGTGTTTCCTCCTAAAATAATCACAATACATTTTGAGGGCATCTTGAGCTTGTCTCTCAAAAATGTGAGATAAATTTGGGAGGGGTTGGCGATGAAATTACAAATAAATTTAAGGTAAATGTTGAATCTTGGATATTGAAGAAGCAGTGGGGCTTTCATGCTGGTCATGGAAAAGAGGACCAGATCTTTGCAGAGCTGCTCAGTGGGTCATGGCTGTCCAGCTCTGTATGACTAAAACAAAATCTGCATTCAAGTGGGGATGTTTTTGTGTCTGGTCCTGTTTTTGGTGTTCAAATCTGGTTTGGAAACCTCAGGGCAACATCTCAGCTTTTTGCAGATGATGTAGATCTGTTACATCCATCGCAGATGAATGTGAAGTTCCTCCAAACTGTTGAGTGAATTAAATCTCCTGTTACACGGCCATAGATTAAACTTGCCCAAAAAAGTTTGAACATGTGTTCTCTCAGAATATTATTTCTCCAGCTGAAACTGGCTTAGATTTGAATCAGATTTGTTTTTTAAACAACTCTTGACCACTGACTCGTGCACTTATGTGCTTTCTACAAAAAATTTAAATATTATTTCTATAAAAAGTTGCAAAAAATGCCAATATGTGCTGTTCCGGTACAAGAAGGAACAGTCAGTGCTTTGGTCAGGAGGTTGAGGTTTATTATTTCTCCTTAAAGGTCCTGAATAAACTTCGTTTTGCTCTCCTGGATTTATCTGAATTGTGTTTTTATGTTTGTTTTAACAGAGATGAGAAGAATGCAGAAACATGCAGGTATGAACAACACTTTTATTAATACTTTGGTGTTAAATTTGTTCCTAATTTTCTCAACCATTCATCTTGCTTATGTGGAAGTAGAAATATAATTTCCTTTTAAAGTCTGACAGGAAGTGCCGTGGGAAGTTATTCTGGCTTTTATGGAAGTATTACAAGAACTGTATTTCATTTCTATAGTTGATGTGGAGTTGGACCCAGACACAGCCCATCCAAACATCGTCCTGTCAGCTGATGGGAAGCAGGCTGGCCGAGGCGAGCAGCTCCACGCCGTTCCCGACATCCCCCAACGCTTTGACCCGGTCATCTGTGTTCTGGGAAAGAAGGGTTTCCAGTCTGGGAGGTTCTACTTTCAGGTAGATCTTGAACGGATGAAGCAACTCTACATTAGGAGTGAAAGTGAAATGTTGACAATCTGTTTGAATGTATGTCAGGTTGGTGTGGGGAAAAAGACCTTCTGGGACCTGGGCGTGGTCAAAGCATCCGTCAACAGGAAGGGTATGATCACCACCAAGCCGGAGAACGGCTACTGGACGGTGCGTTTGAGGAATGGTAACGAGTACCGAGCTCTGGACTCCCCATCGGTGCTCCTCTCCCCTCAGAAAAAGCCTGAGACTGTTGGAGTGTTTACAGATTATGAGGAAGGGACGGTTTCATTCTTTGACGTGGAGGCTAGATCCCACATGTACACCTTCACTGGGTGTTTGTTCTCTGAGAAGATCTTCCCCTTCTTCAGCCCAGGGGTGTTAGATGAAGGGAGGAACACTGATCCTCTAGTGATCACAGCTGTTAGTCAGGAGCCTTAAACTGTTCTGGAGCACGAGGACGTCCTATACAGTCTGTTTATAGATGAAAACAGACCTGTGTGTGAATGTTAAACAGGAGCTGAGTGTGTTAAATAAAGACTGTATAATAGATAGAGCTGTCACACCGTATCATTTACTGTGGGAAGACACAGAGGAGGTATTACTGATGGTTACTGAGTGATGGATCATCCATCCATCCATTAATTCATCAATTCATCCACCCTCCACCCATCCAACCATCAATTCACTGTTCATCTATCCATGCAGCCACCCATCCATGCATCCATCTATACATTCATCCATCCAGCCATCTATTCATCCATCCATCAATTCATCCATCCATGCATCCATCTATACATTCATTCATCCATCCAGCCATCAATTCATCCATCCATCCATCGACCTTCCACCCATCCAATCATCAGTTTGCGATATGTCCATTCATCCAACCATCATTTTACCATCCATCCATGCATTCATCCACCCTCCACCCATCCAACCATCAATTCACTGTTCATCCATCCATCCATCCATCCTTTATTCTATAATAACATTACCTATGCAAAGGAAAATCAATAAATTCATCCATCCATCTATCCATCCATCCATCCATCCATCCACCCATGCAGTCACCCACCCATCCATCCATCCATGCAGCCATCCTTGATTCTATAACTACATTACCTATGCAAATGAAAATCAATTATCCATCCATCCATCTTTTCTTTGATTTGCAACATCTTTGCATCAGTACCAGCTGTCAGACGGCGTTTTCGTGTGCTTTGCATCTTAAAGAGGTTGTCCAGCCCACGTGATGATGGCTGCTCCTGACGAAAATATTCAGTCAGAAACTCAAATACAAACTATCATTTACTTATTGAGCCATGTGTTGGAGCCTCATGCAGCTGACATGAAATATACTAGTATACAAATAAATCTTGTTTGGAATATTTGGTGTTGTCTGTGTGTTCTTTAACCCTTTAGGACATAAAATATCAGTAGGAAATTTAGTTTATAAAGAAATAAAATTGTCTCCATAAAACTTAATATTGTATTTTATTGTATAATTAGGTGATAAAGTTTCC
>SSNS01000905.1:0-49788 GCA_006937985.1 Aphyosemion australe
AGCAGCATTCTTGTGTCAGCTCTAACCTAAGTCAGTGTTTTGGAATAAATGATTAATAGTCTCATTTAGCCTTCATTGTCAGGGGAGCACCAGCAGTAAACATGTAGCTAACGTTAGCTAACAAGGAACTGTTGCTGGTGGACACAAATATAGTACAACAAAGTTATATTTACAAAATACAAACAACAAAAATGCTCAAACTTACTTGTGAAAAGTTATCCCCCGAGCCATGGTCTCAATATTCCGCCGATTAGAGCAAGAATAAACCGCACAGAGCTCAGGCATCATGTTTACTGCTGCTGTTATGGTTCGAGTCTGCCGGAAGCCCGACCGACCTAAGATGGCGGCCGCATTTCCTGCGCCAGAGCGGCCAATAGGGGGTCTATCAATTATTATGTCTATGACCTCAAGCAGCCGGCTGGGTGATTTCTTCCGTGTCTATCAGGTGTCTATGTACACAACGCCCCCTAGTGTACTGAATGCGTAGTGCGGTCAGACTGGGAAGAAGAGTGAGGCTGGCGGTGACGTCACTCTCCTGCGCCTCTTAGGATTGCGAATTCGAATTGACTTATGAGACACTTATTGCGGGGCGGGCATGAAAACGAAACTGCAATTCCCCTTTCTTTATCCTTTCCATTAAGTCACAGAATGAGCAGAGTTGAAGAAGAAAATTAAAAAGCCGTTTGGAGAATTGCTTATTCATTTCATTTGTGAGTCACATTTGGCAGTTGTATAGTGAAATGGAAAATGCATTTCTGCTAATGCATTTTCATTTTCAAATTTGACATTTCAAATTGAATTTTGTTACACTTTTGCTGGAGTGTAATTTGAAAATGAAATCTTAAATTCCATTTTCTTTATCTATTTCATTAAGTCACAGAATGAGCAGTGATGAAGAAGAAAATTAAAAAGCTGTTTGGAAAATTGCTTATTTATTTTATTTGTGAGTCACATTTAGCAGTTGTATAGTGAAATGGAAAATGCATTTCTGCTAATGCATTTTCATTTTCAAATTTGACATTTCAAATTGAATTTTGTTACACTTTTGCTGGAGTGTAATTTGAAAATGAAATCTTAAATTCCATTTTCTTTATCTATTTCATTAAGTCACAGAATGAGCAGTGATGAAGAAGAAAATTAAAAAGCTGTTTGGAAAATTGCTTATTTATTTTATTTGTGAGTCACATTTAGCAGTTGTATAGTGAAATGGAAAATGCCTTTCTGCTAATGCTTAATAATTTTATTTTTTTTACACATATGCTTCCATACAAGTGGTTATACGTAAAATTCTTCAGCCTTTCTAGTGGTTATACGGCGTATACCTGCATATCACGTAGACTACACCACTGTTTAACAAGTTATCAAATTAATAATAAAAAAACATCCAACGCCATTGTGCCGAATCTAGGAACCCTTTGTGGGAGTTCTGGATCGGTCCAGCTGGCTGAAGTCATCCTGACCGGCTTACGGGTGACCCACGCTGCCGCCTGGCTTCCGTGCGAGGCTGCAGCAGCGCTAGTCGCCCGTGGAGCTCTAATATGGACTGTAAAAATATAAGCAGAGCTTGCTGCCTGCAAGTAGCAGCTGTTCCCGGTCGAGAGACAGGAAAGGCCGGGCGCCCGCCTCGATGGGCTGCCTTCGCAAGGATGAAGCGGCAGATTCACGGATCTCTGATCGCAGGGCCGCCGCTGTTAAAGGGAGAGGCCAGTTACCAAAATTTGGCAAACCTCCATTCTGCAGCAGCGACCTCGCAGATGTTTGACTGCGGTGGACCAGTGAAGCCCCGAAGCCTCGGTCAGCTTACCTAGCTCAAGTTTTGGTACCCAGCCAGCCCCACTAACACGTTATGTTTCAACCCATATTTGACCAAGCACTGTTATGTTAAACACACAGCATTTTCCCCCATTCAACCAGCGAAATAAAGTACAGAAATGTAATTTTTCTTACTGATAAAAATGAAGCAGACTTCTTGAATGATCTCTCACATTCAATACCACAGCTTTCCTTCTTTGTCCAAATAATTCCATGATTAACATCCGAACACGAACACACAGAGGACACAACTAATGTTCAGAGTGTCGAAATGGCCAAAAATCTATTAACATGAGGCTGAGGCCTTCCCTGGAGCTAGCCGCTTACGCTAGCTCTGATGCTCATGCTACCTCTCAATCAAATCTAATTATTCATGATTTAAAGCATTCAATTACACCTAAATGGAAGAGTTACAAAAAATTCACCCCGTCAGAGTTGTCTTGACTGTAAACTAGACCTATTAAACCTACATGTTTATATCTGCTGGGAAATTGGCATTTTTAACATGGGAGTCAATGAGGATTTGCTCACTTCAGGTGCCAGCCCCTAGTGGATTAGGATGAAACTGCAATTTTTGTCATATCTGCGTTTGCTTCAGGTCAGGGTCCGTGGGGTTGCTGCTTGCCGATGACCCAGCCAGCGACAAAAACTGGTAGAGATTCAAACTTTTTTTAAAAATCAGCTCCCGTGTAACGTGAACGCTGTTCATCACAAAATTTTATAAATCCATCAGGGTGAATTCTGGCAAAGTTGGCAACTTGTTTACATCGGTGAACAGCAGCACGGAGAATGTAAGCTAATGTTCGTAATCAAGCTAACACTTAACTTTTCCCTCTCTGAGCCTCACCTAGGTGTGCTAAATCCACCCACAAGTGAACTGGGCTTGAACTAGTAGAAGCCAGGCTAAACTGGTAAAAAAAAAAAAAAAAACCTCAGGGGCCACCTTTGCTCTCCTTCCAATACCCCCGTAATTCATTGTTGCCGTCCTCCATGATGGACCCACGTGATCAGATGATGTAGGTGCAAAGGTCAATATGCTTGTTCTAGATTTTATGTGAACTTTCCAAAAGAGGTTGTTGTTGTTTGTTTTTTGTTTGTTGAGCAGGAACACATGCATTTTACAGTTTCAACTGCAGCTACAACAGGTTTCTTTGAATACACAGAGGAAAACCTGCAGCAGTCACAATGGGAAAGAAAGAGCTCCATTTACAGAAAAAAAAAGGGTGGGGGGGTTCATTGCAGTGCCCCCCCTTGAATTGAATTTGACTGACAGGTAATATCTGGTGACAGCAGCACAGAAATTCATGAAGATTTGATAACAAAAGTGTAAAAAAAAAAAAGACACAATAAATTAAAAGTTGTAGTTTGAATGATAGTGCAAATTGCCCTCAATATAAAACATAATTTCATTCTATTTCTTTACTTTCTCTTTTCTATTTGTATAGTTTCATCCAGAGAAATGAGAAATGCAGGCGGATGGAGACAGAGGCTCCTGGCGTGGCCTCATAGCTTCAGGTCAGTGATCCTATTTGGCCCATGTGTGGAGGAAGAATTGCTTTTGGCACAGCCAAGAACAACCAGGGGAAACAAGGGTGCTGGATGCTGTCAAGACACCATGAGAGCCAATCAGAGAGGCCATCGATCAGTCTCCCTTAATCTCACAGCTGGTGAGCACATCCCCACTCCAATCTAAAACTCAGCAGCTTAGTTTGACTGACGGATGATTGGCTTGCTTCCAGAGAAATGGTTCCACGCTTCAGGATCAGAACATCAGATGGTACTTCACTCAGTTCTCATCACTTCTGGTTGCTGCAGTTAAATATGTCTTTTATAATTCAGGCTTGAAAGAGAATTATTTTTGTAAACTCACACATTAAATATTTCTACTTTAAACCACCAGAGTTAAAATTTTGCCCTGAGGTATGCAGTTCATTTGCTTGCTAACACAAATATCTAATCAACCAATCAGATGGCAGCATTTGTTGGTTTAGATGGTCTAAGCTCAAACTGAGAATCAGAACAGAGAAGAAAGAATATTTAAGGGACTTTGAACGTGACATGGTTGATGGTACCAGACAGGCTGGTCTGAATAGTTCAGACCCTGTTGATCTACTGGGATTTGAACCCACAACCATCTGTGGGGTTTACAGAAAATGGTCAGACTGATTCTCAATGATAAAAAGACAACTTATTTTTTCTCTTTCATTTTGTCCATACCTTTCTACCTATGAAATCATTGTCTCCCGTCTGGACAATTTAGTGTCCAAATTGACAACTTCTCCTCTCCATCTTCGCCACTTCACTGGGGTGTGCCTCAGGGTTCGATTATGGGGCCACTCCTTTTTTCAATTTACCTGCTGCCATTGGGAACGATTTTAGCAAACCTTGGAATAAGTTACCACCTTTACGCAGACGACTGCCAGATTTATTTGGCTTTAAACAAACCTGATTCAACTCGCCTTCTCGTTGACTGTTTCTCTGCAGTCAAATGCTGGCTGTCAGAGAACTTCCTTTGCCTCAACGAAAACAAGACTGATGCTATTATTTTTAATCCAGTAAACCCGAAACATGCACCTGGTGACTTCTCTCTACCGCTTTTAAATTTGAAATCATGTGTAACCAGTCTGGGAGTGAAACTAGACTCTGATTTATCCATGACTTCACAAATTAACACTACTGTCAGGTCTTGTTTCTTTCAACTACGGCGCATCACTCGGTTAAAGTCAATAGTCAAACGACCACATCTGGAATCTGTTGTTCACGCATTTATTACTTCATGTTTGGACTACGCCAACTCAGTCCTTATTGGTGTCGGTGTCTCCTCAATTGAGCATCTCCAGAGAGTGCATAATGCAGCAGCTAGATTCCTGACAAACACTTCCAGACGCTGTCACATTTCACCCATCCTTGCCCGTTTGCACTGGGTGCCCTTTAAATACCGCATCCAGTTTAAGGTCTTAACTTTTGTTTACAATGCCCTGAATGGTCCAGCTCCTGTTTATCTGTCAGAACTACTCAAACCCTATGTACCGTCCAGAACGGGGATGGGTGGTAGCTGAAGGCGAGGACTTTGGCAGTGGGATCCTCGGCTACAGAAACTGGCTCTTGATATGTGGTATGTCACCTCTCTGGTGGGGAAAGAGCCTGAGTTGGTGTGTGAGGTTGAGAGGTTCTGATCTGGACTCACCTCGACGCATAGCTCTGGCTCCATAACCAGTTTCCTTGAGAGGGGTTGCCCCCCATCTTGGTGCCTATACGTTGTTATAGTTTACCCTGGTGAAGGAGAGGGTACCCTCCCTCCGCCTACGTGTGGGGGGACAGATCTTGACTGTTGTTTATGCTCATGCACCAAACTGCAGGTTAGAATGCCCACCCTTTTTGGAGTCCTTGGAGCGAGTGCTGGAGAGCGCTCCTTCCGGGGACTCCCTGAGGTCTCCTGGGGGACTTCAATGCTCATGTGGGCAATGAGAGTGAGACCTGGAGCGGTGTGGTTGGGTGAAACGGCCACCCTGATCTGAATCCAAATGGTATTTTTTTATTGGACTTCTGTGCTCATCATGGATTGTCCATAATAAACACCATATGCAGGCATAAAGATGTCCATATATGGTCTGGGCACCAGGATACCTTAGGACGCAGCTCAATGATCAACTTTGTTGTTGTCTCATCTGATCTGTGGCCGCATGTCTTGGACACTGAGGTGAAAAGAGGGGCAGAGCTGTCAACTGAACAGTACCTGGTGGTAAGTTGGCTTTGATGGTGGGGGAGGATGTCGGTCAGACCTAGAAGGCCCAAACGTATTGTGAGGGTCTGCTGGGAATGTCTGGCGGAGTCTCCTGTCAGAAGGAGTTTCAATTCCCACCTCTGACAGAACATCAAAAGTGTTCTGGAGGAAGCAGAGGATATTGACTCCGAGTAGGCCAAGTTCTGTGCCTCCATTGTCAAGGCAGCCAACCAGAGCTGCGGTCGTCAGTGCCTGTCGTGGCAGCAACCCCTGAATCCGCTGGTGGACACCGTTGGTTATGAATGCTGTCAGGCTGAAGAAAATGTCTTATCGGATCATTTTGGTCTGTGGGACTTCAGAGGCAGCTGATAGGTACCGGCAGCCCAAGCGGAAGGCGGATTGCGTGGTCATGGAGGCAAAATCCCGGGCGTGGGAGGAGTTCCATGAGACCATGGAGCAAGAATTTTGTATGGCTTTGAGGAGATTCTGGTCCACCATCTGGTGCTTCAGGAGGGGAAAGCAGTGCGCTACCAACATTGTTTATAGTGGGGATGGTGTGCTGCTGACCTCGACTCGGGAAGTAGTGGATTGGTGGGCAGAGTACTTTGAAGACCTCCTCAAGCCCACCGGCATTTCTTCCAGTGAGGAAGTGGAGTATGGGGACTTTGGGTTGGGCTCTCCAATCTCTGGTCATGAGGTCACTGAGGTGGTCTAAAAGCTCTCTGCTGGCAAGACCCCAGGGGTGAATGAGATCCGCCCAGAGTCTCTTAAGGCTCTAGATGTTGTAGGGCTGTGTTGGTTGACGCAGTTATGCAATATCGTGCGGACATCAGGGGCAGTTCCACTGGATTGGAGGACCTGGGTAGTGGTTCCCATATTTAAAAAGGTGGACCAAAGGGTGTGTTCCAACTAGAGGGGGATCACATTCCTGAGCTTCCCTGGTAAAGTCTATACAGGGGTTTTGGAGAGGAGGGTTTTCATCCTGACCGTTAAACACTGAACAAGCTGTATACCCTTACAGGAGTCCTGGAGGGTGCGTGGGAGTTTGCCTGACCAATCTCTGTGTGTTTTGTGGATTTGGAGAAGGTGTTTGACCGCATCCCTTGGTGGCATTGTGGGAGATACTTTGGGAGTATGGGGTACCAGCACCTTTGATATGGGCAGTTAGGTCCCTGTATGACCGGTGCCAGAGCTTGGTCCATATTGCTGACTGTAAGTCGGGCTCATTGCAGCATAAGTTGCCTTAAGTTTCTGCCTCTTCTGGAAGAAATGACTGTATTTACAACAGCCATTGCTGTCCTTTTCGCAAAGTCTACTACCATCTGTTCCTCGTCATTCCTATCCTGGATACCATGCTTGCCCTTCACTTCCTCATCACTCTCAATGGGGATAACTTGCAACAAATCATCTACGTACCTCACTCCAAAATTTCTTCTTTTATTTTAGCTCACATCTTATTGTGGGGCATAAACACTAACAATAACATCAGTATTCCTTCAAATTCAAGCTTCAGACTCATCAACCTATCTAACACCCTTTTTAATTCCAGAATATTTAATTCCAGGGATATCTCCTTTTCTCTTTCCATCACCACTTAGAAAAACTTAAAGGTGTCCTAGAATGCAATTAATCAACAATCTAAAACAGAGCTTTGAGCCTCCAAAAAGCATAAGAAAATTCTTTTTGGCTTTCATCTGTCCCAGGAGCGCTGATACAGGCCATTCTAAACCCCCTTAAGCCTGGGACACACAGGAGACGGACGCGCCGCGTCACGCCCGCACCGTCATTTTAAATAGAAGCCATTAGAAGCCATGAGAGTGGCTACACGGGGAGCGCAGCGTCGCGTCCCAGAAGCGCCGGTCCGCGCAGAGGCGCTGAAGATAGGCGCCACTTCTATCTCAAGCGCCGCGGTGCGCCGCGGAGCGCCGCGGAGCGCCGCGGAGCGGCTGTTCCTGTTCTCAAGATGCTGTGACTATCACGTGACTTTCCAAGAAGCGTTCAGCGCTACAGTCTTTGGTTCAGCTGCGCGGCGCTTCCTGTGTGACCATTTAACTGCGGCGCTTCCGTGGCGCAGCGCGTCCGTCTCCTGTGTGTCCCAGGCTTTACTCAGTGAAATAAGCTGTTTACCCCTCCCACTCGGCCAGGACATGCTGATTGGTTGGTTTCCCCAGAAGGCCTCAGACACATGCAGGTTTGAGGAGGCGTGGCTCCCCCTTATGACGTGTTAAGGAAGGCTTTCTCAGAACAGGAGGTTTTCTCTCGCCTTTTTCAACTTTATAATTTACATAAAAAGTAGGTCAAACACGGCTTTGACTTTTTGGCATTCTACTTTTGACCACCCAAGCTGTCTTTATTCAACAACAACAAGGAAAATGTTGGTTTACATTCTAGGTCCCCTTTAAAACCTTCTCTTAAAGTGGTCCTAGAATGCAGTTAATCAACAATCTAAAACAGTCCTTTGAGCCTCTAAAAAGCATAAGAAATTTTCTTTTGGCTTTCATCTGTCCCAGGAGCCCTGATACAGGCCATTCTAAAACCCCTAAACCAGCCTTGCTGTGAAAAGAGCTGTTTACTCCTCCCACTCGGCCAGGACATGAATATGATAATGAGCTCCATCGAAATAACGTTCAAATAACGTTCATTGTGCCACTTTATAATAATTAGAAAAATAGTTTTCTTCTGATAGGCACAGGGTAATAGCAAGAGAAATTTGTTTAAATCTCTTTTACCTGCCAACAGTTTCGACTTCTTGCTGAAGTCTTCTTCACGGACTGTCATCAGGCGGAATGCTGACGTGGCCTATATCTGGTATTCCCGGTGCGCATCATGTGGGAGTGACGTGTGGAGGTGGTTTTTCTAATGATAATGAGCTGGTTGCTGATTGGTTGGTTTCCCCAGAAAGCCTCAGACACTGGAGACATGCAGGTTTGAGGAGGAAGAGCTCCCCCTTATGACGTGTTAAGGAAGGTTTTCTTAGACCAGGAGGTTTTCTCTCGCCTTTTTCAACTTTCTAATTTACATAAAAAGTAGGTCAAACACAGCTTTGACTTTTTGGCATGCTACTTTTGACCATCCAAGCTGTCTTTATTCAACAACAAGGAAAATGTTGGTTTACATTATAGGTCCTCTTTAAGCTTCCAGCCTGGCTACCTTTCCACCTGGTTACCAGAACAAATACTGTAGTACATCCATCTTCCTTCTCTGCATCGTGCCCACCATCTCTCTAGCTTTTCTTGTAATAATTCAGAGTCCCTATTTTCAGTTCCACACTCTAGAATTTCCTGTTCTCTCTCATCAGTCGTATGACATCCCTGTTTGTGATTTGCATGTTTGACTTGGCTAAGGATCTATGTGATGCACTTCCTGATACAACCTTCTGCATTAATCAAGACTTGGGGCCAGCACAGGGAATCGCCAGCTTGGCATGTGACCTCTTATGATTGCATTACATTATAAAAAGACAACAGTAGCTCAAATAAGCATTGTTTCCAAACATGTTCTGCAGAAAAGCATATTTAAACCATCACACCTGGCTCCAGATGGACTCCAGCAGCAGAAGAACACACCAGGTGTCACTCCTGTCAGCTAAGAACAATAATCTGAGGCCATAATTCACACAGGATCACCCGAGCTGGAAAAACCTCATATGTACCTATGAAAGTGGCCAATGAGGGTAGTGTTTTTTTGTCCTCAAATGAGATACGTTTAGGAAAGAGCCAGTGGTGCCAGACTTTGGTCTCATGAGCTGAGAAATCAACCTTTCTTATAACATTTTCAACTGGTTTCCTAAACATTCGATAATCAGCTTTTTCCAAACATAATTTAAGACCTGAAAGGTCATGTAACCTTTTCCATATGTTATCTAAATCGTTCCTGCTTTGCTTTGTATTCTGTTTTCCACTCTTTCAATAAAATGGAGGTCCTGCTGTCTGCACTTTCTGTAAGATGTTGGTCTGAACAGAGCTGAGAGTTAACGGGAGTCTGCAGCCAGACCTAGTTCCAAAGTAAGGATTTCTCTTCATGTCATATGAGCCAGAGCATCCATCTGTTTATACAAGATAAAATTTAGTTTTTTCAAATGTTTGTGTTCACTTATGTATGTTTGAGTTTGTACATGTTGTGTCATCATCTTTGTTTAACACAGTTTAAATGTTGCAAACAGTTCAATTAGTGATCATGAGCATAGCAGGATTTTACTAAACAGATCAGGTTCCTCTGTATACAAAATAAATATTTAAAATTAAGTTTTTACTCAAACTTATGTAAATATGCTTAAATCATGGACAAACTGACATTGCTGAATAGAATAGAATAGAATAGAATAGAATAGAATAGAATAGAATAGAATAGAATAGAATAGAATAGAATAGAATAGGCTTTATTGATCCCACAGTGGGGAAATTCACTTGTCACAGCAGCACCAGCACTCAAAAGGAAAATTAGAAGAGAAATAAAAACAAGGATACATGTATATACACATAGGCAGTGATCTAGTATTGTAACCTTCGATCACTAAAAAAAGACACAAATAAAAGATGAAAACAAACTTGGGTACCAAATGCTCCACATAAAGCAGTTTTTGCCCACAAGGAAATTGACCATTGATTCTGACTGCTGGACTTTGACGTGTGATGAAGGTCGTCACATGATGAACCCCAAAAATACAATCCTGAACCAAATCAAACAGGAAACCCTCTGATTCTTAAGTATCTATACGGAGACACAAAACTGTGAAAACATACAAAACGTTTCAGAAAGATCATACACTTTAGCAATGAGTCAGTCACATAATTGCTAAGAAAATTATATTCAGCAAACTTTATGTATTTTACTTTGAAGTTCCTCACATTATATTTGCAGATTAAATTCTAGCAGCAATGGGCAGCAGTAGCTCAGGAGGTAGAGCGGGTTGTCCAGTAATTGGAAGGTTGCAGGTTCGATCCCGGCTCCTGCCAGAGAATGCTGCTGTGTGTCCTTGGGCAAGACACTTAAACCACCTTGCCTGCTGGTGGTGGTCGGAGGGACTGGTGGCGCCAGTGCTCAGCACCCTCGCCTCTGTCAGTGCATCCCAGGGCAGCTGTGACTACACTGTAGCTCATCCCCACCAGCGTGTGAATGGGTGGATGACTGATTGTGTTGTGAAGCGCCTTGGGGGGGTTGTAGAACCCTATGAAGGCGCTATACAAATACAGGCCATTTACTATTTAAATTCCAACTCATCCCCAAGAAGTAACTTAACCCTTCCATTCTGGAAAATTTCAGACCAATTTCTAAATGACCCTTTTTGTCTATAAGGTGCTTGAGAAGTTTGTTTTTATTTACAGATGGACGGATGAGCAGATATGTAAAGGAGAGCGTGTAAGTGATCATCACTGACTGAGAGGATCCGTTTCTGGATTTGTTCAGATTGCTCAGATTTAAGTAGATCCAAAGAGAACCAGCATCCTCTGAGCATACCTCTTTATGTGTGGAAAGATTTCCTGTTTGAAAGATGACTAAAACTCAAGTAATGACACTGCTTTAAAACACTTTGCCAGTAGATTATCAGCCTGTAGATCAGTGAGTACAAGCTGGACTTCACTCCCTAACTGGCTGGAAAGACACTTCCATTTTCTTATTAAAGCTGTAAATTTCATCTCCTTGTTATGTTCTTTGTTTTTCTTCTAATTCCATGGTTTTTTGTTCTTATCTTGTACACAGAATAGCAAAGGTTTTGGTTTTTACCTTGTTTGCTCACAGTTTCAGCGAACCACAGTGGCACAGAGCTTCGCTAGGTGTTGGCGGCGTCACTTCCGTTGTTTACCCGTGGCCAGTAGGGGACGATGTCGCCCCCTACTGCCCGCACCTTCCCTGATCTCTGATCCCTGAGCTTCCGATCTTGTTAGCATTCCATTTGAATTTAATACTCGGAAATTCCATTTTCTGATCAGAAGAAATCAACTGGACCACCCCCTGAATCTGTTGGTGAAGCTTCTCAGTCATCCAGGTCATGGTAATCCAAAGGGGTTCGAATAAAGGCAACTGGACTTCTTTGGTTTCTTGAAGATGTTTCGCTTCTCATCCGAGGAGCTTTGTCAATTCTGACTGGAATATGGGAGAGTCAAGCTAATAAACTGTAGCTGTCAATTGTTGCTTAATGAGCAGAAACTACCTATGAATACCCTCCTCTCTACCTTCTGAGGAGTTGTTGGTGTCGTTAGGCTCTATTGTGTGGGAATCGTTTTGATTAGATGCAGGAGGGTGTGACCTAGACTGAAACTGTTTTGGAATTACTGTATGTTGTACCGGTCTGTCGTGGTGAAGAGAGAGCTGAGCCGAAAGGCGAAGCTCTCGATTTACCGGTCGATCTACGTTCCTACCCTCACCTATGGTCACGAGCTTTGGGTAGTGACCGAAAGAATGAGATTGCGGATACAAGCGGCCGAAATGAGTTCCACATCGAGAGGAGCCAGTTGAGGTGGCTCGGGCATCTGATTAGGATGCCTCCTGGACGCCTCCCTGGTGAGGTTTTCCGGACACGTCCAACCGGGAAGAGACCCAAAGGAAGACCCAGGACACGCTGGAGAGACAATACCTCTTGGCTGGCCAGGGAACACCTTGGGATTCCCCCGGAGGAGCTGGCCCAAGTGGCTGGGGAGAGGGAAGTCTGGGCCTCCCTCCTTAAGCTGCTGCCCCCACGACCCGACTCCGGATAAGCGGATGAAAATGGATGGATGGATGGATGGATGGATGGATGGATGGATGGATGGATGGATGGATGGATGGATGGTATGTATTTATGTGAGTAGGAGTTGGGTCCTTGGCCTGACTTGGACACAGACAAGAGGGTCCTCAAGGAAAAAAAAGGTTGGGAACCACTGTGTTAGATGGTTATAACTTGGACCCAGCTGGGTATTGCAGTGGGACAATGAGCCCAAGCAAACATCAGAACTGGTTTCTGATTGGATTAATCGATTAGCATTCCCAACACCCCAACCTAAACCCAAGTAAAAAATTTATGGACTATAATTAAATTGGGTCTGTGCAAAAATCCGAATTTAATCCACCAATTCTACTAATGAGGTCAGTAGCTTGTTGATGGCCTGTTTAACACACTTGGTTAAGGTTTAGCCAACAAGCAAATATTTAAAGGTATGGGTGAATTAACTCATATTCAACAATACTTTATTAATCTCAGAGGCAAATTAGATGCTGTCGTAACTCATTGTCTAATGTTCTAATGTTCTTCAAAGTTCTCATCACACTATTTGAAATATTTGTGCTTCTTCTAGAATCCACAATAATCTCCTTTGTTTTAATTGAAATCTAAGACCACACTATTTCACAAAGTACTGCACCAGAACTCTGTCCTCGGTTTTGGTCGATGTTCATTTTGTGCCTGTTTAAAAGTATTTTGTTGTGTTTGTTTTTATGGTAAACTTTCATTTTGAGTCTCTGTTTTGACTCTAACAAGTAACGTTAACAAGCTGCCAGGCTGCTCTCCCAGTCTGGACCAGTGTGGTACCATTACCAGGAATCTAAGTCAAATTCCTCACAAGCCTGAACACAACTGACCAATAAAACAGTTTTCCAGTTGGATGTCTGGAATATTTTGACTCAGTTCATTTGAGTGTCCCCTCTGTAGTAAATCAGCTGTCACACGTTCTTTAATGGGAACACTGTCATCACTTTATTTACTGAGAGGAGTCAAAATATCTACCTGAAAAAATATTTATTAAGCTGCTTCATTCAGTATTTTTATTTTATTATACCATGAGCAGGAAATCATTAGGAGTAATAAAGGACATCATCATGATGTTTGAAAACCTGTGCTGCCCTCCAGTGGACATCCTGAAGACATTATTTAGTTTTTCTTGATGCATTTCTCACGTTTTCAGCCTCCAGTTCTTCAGTTTATGTGTCATTATTCTGGATAGAAATAAACAGGAAGTCCCTGTTATCCGAGGCCTTTAAAGCAATCCTGCTTCTCATGATCATCTAATCCAAAGTGTGTGTGTGTGTGTGTGTGTGTGTGTGTGTGTGTGTGTGTGTGCGTGTGTGTGTGTGTGTGTGTGTGTGCGCGCGCGTGCATGTTAAATGTTGCCAATTGTTCATTAAACTGCAGTTTTCATTATTTCATGTAATAAATAAATAAAAAGGGCCTCCCACAATCACAGATGAGTTCAGTCATTTTAAATGTAAACTTTATTGTGTAAATAACATTTTAACAGTTATAATCAAGGACAATAATTTCCTACATTTAGCTTAACTTTTGTATTAAGAAAAGGAGATTTTCTGCTTTTAAAATCCCCAGTCAGAGCTTTTAAAATACATTTTTATACTTATTAATATTAAGTTAAGGCTAAAAGTGTATATTTCATTTAGGAGATGTGTTATTGGTTTAAAAATGCTAAATTAATCAGTTTTGTTTGTATTAATTAAGTTTTGAAAAATAAAAATGACAAACTCACACTCTTTCCCAAGCCCACTCAAGATTTAGACCATTCTCGCATTTCTATTGGCTCTCGGAAAGGGGGCGTGTCTTGCATTCAAAACCACTCAGAAGGTTTGTTAGTGACTTTGCTGCTCTTGTAATCCTCCTGAAACGCTCAAAAACATATAGCCTAGTAAATGAGCCGAAGAGGTTATGTAGTCATTGTTCACAATCTGCCCTGCCTTCATACTTGCTGGTTCCACAGCCAATCAGATTTGAGCCCAGGGGGTTGCCAAGTCTGCACTGGCAAACACTGTAGCAATGGCATTTGTAATTCGACAGCTGGCAAAGCACAATCCCTAATGTTGAGCTACCAATATCTTCAGCTACTTTTTTCAGTTAGTAAACAACTCTATATTACAGTAAAATGCCTTTATCTACTTATCAACTGAATGTGTACGACTCGTCTTACTGGCAACAGCTGCTCAGAGCAGACTTGTGTTTTTATATATGGACTGCAGTACTTACATTTGACCACAGAATGTTATTCTTACTTCATGCACCTTTAAGGTGCAGTGTTTTACTCTAAATTGGCTTGCTAGGTTTTGTTTCCCTGTATAAAGCTGTCTTCATGTTGTTGTTCTGTGGTTTTTGTTTATGTGTTCTACAAAGCTCTAAAAAAGGCCAATAACTGTGCTTCAGTCTAGTGAAAGCTTTTGCAGATGAAAGAGATGAAAACCCATGCTAGCACAAGGGCTACGTTTTAAATCACCAAATATGCAAATACATTTTTACATCGCTTAGGTTTATAAAATAACAACATATAATACATTTTAAATTACTTTTTTTGTTTTAATTGACTAACTTGTTTGCAAATGCGCTTTTTAAACTCAAAGCAGATTTAAGTGTAACAGTTTTTAAGGCTGCAGACCTTCTCACGTATCTGCTCATGTCATGAACCCGGAGTGATTGTCAGACACCAAGCCTCCAGCAGGCTGCCGCCTTCCTCTACGGGTCTGAACAGAAACAAAAACGAGTCCCAGCTGAGTTTTAACCAGCTGACCTCACTGGGGTCATCACACTGATTTCCTTCGCTTTCCAAACACATTATTGATGAGTTTAGCCATGGACTTGGAGCCGCTGTAGCGTCGCCGGTCAGCCCGGTACTTCAGGTGCTCCATCACCTGGCGGATGAGCTGTGTGAAGAGGTTGGCGATGTCCTGATAGCCTTCAGCTGCTGAAACCTCCTGGAAGCTGCAGCGGTTCTCCTGCGCCAGGCAGCGGCCCTCCTCCTCTCTCACCCCCCGGGCGTGACACAGGTCCTGCTTGTTTCCCACCAGACACACGGGGACCTCCATGTCCCTGAAACAGGAAGAAACCTTTAAAAAATGCTCACAGTTTGCTGAGAGTATTCCTTCTCAGGAATAATTCAGAACAATTTAACAAAATCTGCAACAATACGCCTTTTCTTTCTGAGTTTAAAGCAGATGTTTTAAAGTGTCATAACATCTGAATAAATCAGCTCTTTATCAGAACCATGAGTTACGGATCTGCTTTAACTCCCTAAACACGGTACACCTCCTCCCTCTGCTAGCAGGAGGCCTTGGCACAGGCGAAACAGGATGGATGGCGTGTTTTTTTTCAGCACATCAGATACTGTAGATGCCTGTATGTTTGCAGCGAACCCCTCACTCATCATGAATCATTAATCAGGAGGCACAGCCGGGACTCCCAGCATTCCTCAAAATCAAACCTGTACAAAGATCCCCGTTCAGCTTCAATGAAACGAGGTCACTCTGTTTTCTTCAGCCTCCCTGCCCTGTGTTCGGTGTGTCCGGGTGAGGGCTGCATGTAGGAAATTCCAAACATGCTTTTACTTTTATTGTTCAAATTTTCTGAACATGAACAAAACAGGCCAAACCTGATGATTATAATTATTATAAACGGTTAGAGGGCTTTTCACATTTTATACTGTTGTTATTAAAAATTAAATGTGATTGCACTGAAGTGAAAAACAACATAAAACAAAAACTACAATCACATCTTGTAAAACACAGTTGTTTAAAGACTCTACAAACACACACAAGTGGAATGTTTTTGAGTTTGTTGTAATTTGGAGATTTTCTGAAATATCTGAAATAAATGTTTGTGTTTTCTGGCAGCATGGTGGCCCAGTTCCTGACTGTGGCCTTTCTGCATGGAGTTACCATGTTCTCCCCATGCATGTGTAGGTTTCCCCGGGTACTCCAGTTTACTCCCACAGACCAAAAACATGCATGTTGGGTGACTGGAGACATAAAATTGTCCCTAGTTGTGAGAGAATGGTTGTTTTTGATTAGCTGTCTGGGTGTCCCTGTGATGGACGCAGAACCTCACTACAGAAAACCCAAGCCCCCGCTTCTAGAACGATCCACACTTCTGTCTCAGCCTGCTAAATATCGCTGCTGCTGACCCTTTGCAATTGTCCATGCGAGCCTCCCGGATTTGCCGCAGGATGTTTTTGGCGTTGATGAAAGACGTGCGGTCGCTGATGTTGTAAACCACAACAAATCCATCCGCCCAGTCCACCGGCTCCTCCAGTATACACCTGGTCTCAGAGTTCTGCCAAAAGACATACACAGACTTTATGGGAAACTACTCATACTGGAATGTTTTCACCCACAGATGTGAGCTGCACACAGTTTCATAGTTCTGCAGAATACTTCATGAAATTCAGCATTCTAATGATAAAGATTCATTGCTAAAAAATGTTGAAAAACAAGTAATAAAGAAGGATTCGCTGCAGCCTGTTTGACCACAGGCAAACCATAAACGGAGCTCTGAAGGTGTTTTCTGATGAGAAAGCATTTCAAAGGAGAACTCAATCACTTCCTGTAATGCATGCAAACCAAAACTGTACACACAGTTTGGACCTGGAGGAGAAATAATAATAAAAAGCACGAGGCACGGTACATGCCTGAGCGCTGTAAATACCAGTTTAAACCCGTTCTCTTTATTAACTCCATAGTTTTGTTGGTCCGAAATCCAGAACATGAACTCATTGTTCCTCACGTGGGATAACGAGAGTCCAACTGGCAAAGACAAGGACCAGTCCAGTTCATGTTCATGTTAAAGGTATTCCAGTAAATGGCCAACTCTAGTAAAAGTTGTCCCGAGTCTTTTGTATTATTGAAAGAGAAGAAAGTAAAGTTGCACTCCTTTTGTCTTCAAAGAAAAAAGCCTCCAGCATCAATCACCCGAGGATACTCTCATAAACTCTCTGGATTTGCAGCTTAAGAGCACTGGAGATGGAACACGTGCCAGTAAATATAAGAGCACAGCTAAAGGTCATGGACATGTGCAGCTTCCCCTGCAGCCTAAAAACCAGACAGATCAAACGCTCAACAGACTTGTTAAATCAACTCCGACATATTAAAGTGTGTGATGACGAGTTACCGTCTAATCTTTAGTTACTGACATAACATTTCATTTATATTGTTTTAGTGCTGTTTTACACACACAAACATCATTTTTGTGTTGGTGATAATAAAATCACTAAAACATTTCTTAAATGGTTATTCTAACTGGGTGGGATATACTGTACCTGAGAGCAGGGGTCAAAAACCTCCAGATTCAGCTGCCTGCCATCTATGGAAAGCCTTTTATGGTAGAGTGAGTCTGTAAATCAAACCAGATTAAATATTAGGAATGACTGACTTCAAATTTATTATAGAGCTTATTTATTAAAGCGGCTGTCCGGAGCTTTCCCCTTTCAGGAATTATGTATGATTTTTCAGAAATCCGTAAAAGTTATTGTCTTATCATGTAGTGTGATACAATGTACAATATGTCTTTTTTTTGTTGCTAAGCCCATACCCTGCACCATAGAGCTCCGTGCAGTAGGAAACTGAGTGCCGGTCAGAACTAACCAATGGGCTCTATGCACGCTCCAACTTCCACATTCCACATAAGACCGCACTCCTATGTCCGGTTGTCATAGCCGTCGGCGAAGCTGTGACATGGCTGAGAGTTTGGAGTTCACCCGGTGCTTACTGGAGGTTAGTTGCTTATGGCTTTTTGGTCGGACGTGTTATTGGTAGAGGTTTTTAAAAAAATTTAAGAGAACCACTTTATTCTTTTTTTTTCATCTAAACAAAGAGAAAATTCGCCTTACATCATTGATTGTTAGACTACCGCTTACGCGCTTCAGCGTTTAAGGAAGCACCTCGGCTGATGCAGCGTTGATGAACTTTTCACGTACAAGTAAGTCTTTAAAATATAAATATATGAAAACACAACATGACATGAGAATAATAATTGTAAAACAACGTGTTTTAGCTCTGTTTGTCAGCTACAGAAGCACATTCACAAACAAGTATTGTGCAGTCGCCATCTTAAATAACAGAATTGACCGATTCTTGGTGTGATGCACTTGTCAGCCACTAGATGGTGCCATCGGATAAAAGAAATACTCCGGACAGCTGCTTTAAGTTGTGTATTTCACATATCATATGCAGTAGATTTCTACTTATAATATAGCTCATCAAATAAAAGGTCATTATTGTTTTTTGAAGGCACAGTTTATGTGGGTTTGTTTTAAAAGCAATAATTTAATGCATTCTTTTGTAGATTAAAAAAATCTAACTAAAATAATAATTTGGGTAATATAAACTCTTACCGCTGGGGCCCAACAACACCCAGTTATCACAACGTGAGAACATGAACCGTGAATTCACAATATTATGGATGTTTTTTTATAACTGAAATCTTCAGCTGTGTTTAAAAAATACAAATATGAGCCAAGTAAAGAATGTTCTTCCTCTGGATTTTGATGCTGTGAACACTCTCGCCACCTAGAGGTGAGGTGGGGGTACTTTGTTTTGGTTAAGGTGACGAGAACTGATAAACTTATCTTCAAACAAGTATATAGAATGGTGTAGACAAGGCCTTAGATGAAATTTGCCTGAGCAACAACTTGCTGTCTGAGAAAAAAATTTTTTTATACAAAACTAAAATCTTATCAGGGTTTTAACTTTGTTAAATCTGGAAACACTTACTGGCATTTGAGGCGTATTCACCGATGAATCGTCTGGTCAAGAACCGCACAAGGACAGCTGGAGGAAACAGATGAAATGAACGTTCATAAAATCAATCATATTCTCATTTCTCACAGGTGGCAGCCATGAAGGGAAAGAGTTCCTCATTTATTCTCCCAGGCCTGACATGGTGCCAGCAGCCTCAGGGTTGGGAACGATGAAACTTAAGCTTCACATAAAGATGCTACATGGCTTTGCTGTTAGATGTGTGTGCAAATGTAGAAAACTCAGTGATTATATTCACCCTCACTAAGTTTGCCTCCACTGAGCTACATGACTGACTGGGTGAGTTCTGGTCCTGCAGACTCTCCGGTTCAATTATAGGATGGCCGTCCCCAGTGTTGAACTTTAATGAAGGTAAGCCTCCAGTGGGGGATTACAGTTCGGTTACGAGGACATAAAACATGGATACTGAACTGTATGTGCATTAGGTTAATCATGCATACACTTAGAAAAAGACAAAGGACTTTCATCTCATGGCGCTTTAACTCAATAGTAACTCCTGTGGCGCCACCAGTAAACAAAGAACAAAACAAGATACTCTCTGACAGCAGCAAGCAGAGCATAAATTATCATAAATGGGTGCAAGCATGCACAAACAAACTCAGAAGATCCACAGGAACAGTTTTAATGCACTGCTGGGCAGCGAGAACCTAGATGTCCTATTGTTATGGTGAATTCACAATATGGAGTCAGTCCACTTCAATCAGCATCGCAGAGACTAAAAACTGGTATCTGCAACAAGATTCTCAGTCTAAAATATGCTGAGAGTTTATATTAAAACCAGAAAAACTGTCCTAAAAAGTCCCAGAAAAATAACTACTAAGAACACAAAAGGTATTAAAAGAATGGGCTGAGTAATCCCAAACCTACCATACATACAGCTTCATCAGTTACAGATAGCACCAATCTCAATACTGCTGTCATACTAAATTAAAACGATGCAAGATGCAAACTGTAATTCCTAAACTAGAACTTGTTACATTAAATGTTTTTTAAAGTCTGAAGGATTTGCAGCCCTTTAGTCACATAATGTTAGCATGCCTGAAGTTAACTAACAGCAAAAAGATGTCTGAGGTATGTATGATGATAGGGGCGACTGGTGGTGCCTGTACTCGACATCCTCACCTCTGTCAGTGTGCCACAGGGCAGCTGTGGCTACGTTGTAGCTCATCACCACCAGTGTGTGAATGGATGAATGATTCACTGTAGTGTAAAGTGCTTTGGAGTCCTCTGACTCAGAAAGGTTCAATACCAGCGCAGGTCATTTATCATTAACTCACCAGTGGGGCTGTAGTTAGATAGAACCATGGAGTCAGGATTTAGGTTTCAAGGAGTGGATTGCAGGGTTGCAAGTTCATAGGGACCACTCTAGTAGTTAAATATTATTAATGAAGGCCCAGCAGTGATGAATACTTCAACAGTTTTGGGGGGATTGGGTCAGCTGGGTAACCTGGTGCCTTCATATGGTGGATAATCTCATACGGGGTCAACAAGGTCACCGGTTTAAACTAGGGATGTTTGATATCAGCTTTTATACTGATATCCGATATACCGACGTGGTCTAACTTTGCATTTCCAATACCGATATAAATCGATACCAATATACTGAATGCAAGGTCCCCAACCTCATTAAAAAAGAAATACTAAATCATTTTTCACATACCTCCTATCATGCATGCTTGAACTTTATAAAAGTATCTATGCAAAATATGACACCTACTTGAATTTAAGCTAGGCCAGTTGTGCCAAACAAACAAAAATATGTTAAAAACTTCAACTCGAATCGGTCATGTTTTCATATTATAAATGAGAGGAGAAGTAGCTGAACAGTTTCATGTGTAGTATGTGCATGGTATGTAAATGTCATTAAAAGGGTAAAAATCTACTGAAATGACAGTTTACTGTAATGAGAATATCAATGATGGTAGGCCGATATTATCAGACCTCCCTGGTTTAAACCTCTCAAAGGTTGCATCATCGTGTGGAAATGGAGGACTGGCTAGAAGAGCAGTAGGAACAGTGTTGATAAACTTCATCCATCCTGTGTGTGTGTGTGTGTATGTGCATGTGTGTGTGTGTGTGTATATGCGTGTGTGTGTGTGTGTATGTGCGTGTGTGTGCATGTGCGTGTGTGTGGTGTGTATGTGTGCATGCGTGTGTGTGTGAGTGAGTGTGCGTGTGTGTGTGTGCATGTCTGTGTGTGTATATGTGCTTTTGTGTGCATGTGTGTGTTTGTGTGTGTGTGTGCGTGTGTGTGTTTGTGTGTGTGTTTTCTGGTTTCTTCATTCGGGAACAGCTTGACTCATTTGTTGCTTTGTAAAATGCTTTTGAGACGTTTGTTGTGAGCTGGTGCTTTATGACTAAACTGAATTAAACTGAATTGATTGGTTTTCCTGTACCTGACGTCTCTCCAGATTTCCATCAAATATAGATGTGGGAACAATCTTCATGTGTTGTTTATTGTTTTATTTGTATAATAGCCCTCTGCCACTGTAAAGAACTAGTTCTCCTGGTAAGATTAAATTAAACTGAATTATATTATTTTATATTATATTATTAAGTGACATCATTTTTAAATAACTAATTTAATTTTTGTCAATTAATAATCTTATTTAACTATGGTCAGACTAGTTCCAAAGGAGATCAGGTCAGATTTTATTATACTTTTGAAATAGCAGTTTCATTTTCTGTTGTTTATCTTTGAAAAGGCAAAAACAATTGATATCTTCGACATCAGACACACATGCAGGTCTGAATATTTCTGTTATCCTTATGTGTGAAAGTCTTTCTTTAGCAAAATTCCAAAATTTGCTACATTTAGTCATTAAAGCTTTTCTTTGGCTTTCCGATAAGCAGCTGTGGGTTCAGAGGAAAAAGGACAAAAACAGAACAAATGTAGAAACCACTCTGTTAGTTTAGTCAAAACACACATTTTCATCTAAGAACAAAACACTCTAGACCTAACATTCAACATGAATCTTTAATTTTCCATGTTTCCGTGAGCATGATGAAGTTCGGTGGGGGGTTAAACTTCATCTCTCTCATATGGCTTCAGACAAACTTTCATCTCTCTACTAAAAGGACGGTGTAGCTGTGTTTTACTTTTTAGAAACCACATTTATAACACACATCTCAGGCCAGTCGCACTGAAAAACACCAAGAATAAGGAGAAAATTACTTTTTTCTATTTGATTTTCTAAAACTATCCAAGTCTCTGACCAGAAAGGGTAATAATTTAGAATCACACTTTTCTCCAGCTAAAACAGGAGAATAAAGGGGTCTCAAAATAAATTAAATGCAATAACAGTATATGGTTTAATCTTTGAGATAAATATATTTGCATAATGGATTTTAATAGTTGGAGATTTACATTTAAATTAATGTTTAGATTCCACATCATAAACTTAGCTTCATTTAGATTTGTTTTATGACACTTTCGTGTGTTTGAAACAAAAGCAGAAAAATAAGTAATAATCAAAATAAAAATGATTGTTGTCAGAACTATTATATGGCTTTAACTCCCATCTGAGGCGACCCAGTGTAACACCAAGACCAGGTTATCGGCTCAAAACTATCTAGTTGTAGTGTAACTGCTTGGAAGCATGCAGTTTGTAGCCTAAGAGATGAAACCGTAATAATCACGTTTAGAACACATGTCTGTAATAACAGCTCACCTGATTTTCCAGCCCCCTGGCTCCCCAGAAGGGCCAGTTTGACGTCGTTCATGCCTCCGTCCTGTCAGCTGCTCAGCTGGCTGCAGCGTTCAGCTGCCTCTGGTATGCAGCCTCGTCTCTATGTAGTCCTCCTGGTCCGGGCGGGCAGGGTGGTGGAGGTACGCCTCCCCACCCAAACCCAACCGTCTCTTCAAAAAACTTTCACTTTTTAAAGCAAGAGCGAACGCAGAGAAGGGACACACAAACACACACACACACACACACACACAGACACACACACACACACACAGTCTGTGTTCCAGGACCCCTTGTTCTGCCTCTCATGTCTGTTTTCTCTCTTTTCTCTCCCCCCACCCCTCACTCCATGTCCCCACTTCCTTTCGTTCTTACCTTCTTTTCTCTATACCCCCCCCCGTCCCTCCTACATAGGGGTTACTGAAAGGTCACGACTGACTAAAGCTATTGTGCTGATCCTCTGCTTAACTTTTACTGTAGTCCAGGGAACGTTTGTAATATCCTTCATAGACAGATGAAACCGTGTACATCCCTCACAATAACTTGTAGGAACCATTTAAACCAGGGGTGCCCAATCCTGGTCCTGGAGAGCCAGTATCCAGCAGGTTTTAATTTTAACTCTGCTTCAACACACCTGATTTCAATTAGCAGGTGATTAACAGGCTTCTGCAGAGCATGGTGAGCTGCTGCACAGGTGATTCAACCACTGAATCAAGTGTGTTGGAGCAGAAAAACCACTAAAATGTGCTGGATACCAGCCCTCCAGGACCAGGATTGGGCACCCCTGATTTAAACACTCTTCTGTTTAGGTATTGACATGACATGCAGGTCACAGGGGCAGCAGCCTAAGCAGAGAGGCCCAGACTTCCCTCTCCCCAGCCACTCGGGCCAGCTCCTCTGGGGGAATCCCAAGGCGTTCCCTGGCCAGCTGAGAGACATAATCCCTCCAGCGTGTCCTGGGTCTTCCTTTAGGTCTCCTCCTGGTTGGATTTGCTCAGAAAACCTCACCAGGGAGGCGTCCAGGAGGCATCCTAACCAGATGCCCGAGCCACCTCAACTGGCTCCTCTCGATGTGGAGGAGCAGCGGGTCTACTCAGAGCCTCTCCTGGATGACCGAGCTCCTCACCCTATCGCTAAGGGAGAGTCCAGCCACCCTGCGGAGAAAACTCATTTTGGCCGCTTTTATCTGTAGTTTCATTCTTTTGGCCACTATAGCTCGTGACCATCGATGAGGGAAGGAACGTAGATCAACCGGTAAATCGAGAGGGTTATGGGTTCCAGCTCAGCTCTCTCTTCACCACGACAGACCAGTACAACGCCTGCATCACTGCAGAAGTAGCGCCAATTTGCCTATCGATCTCATGCTCTATCTTTCCCTCACTCGTCAACAAGACCCCGAGATACTTAAACTCCTCCACTTGGGGCAGGACCTCATCCCTGACCTGGAGAAGGCATTCTACCCTTTTCTGACTGAAGACCAGGATCTCAGATGTAGAGGAGCTGATTCTCATCCCAGCTGCTTCACACTCGGCTCCGAATCACTCCAGCGAAAGCCGGAGATCACGTTCTGACGAAGCCAACAGGACCAGAACCTTTTGTTTCCCTAAATCACTGTTTATTTTATAAAAAGAAAATCATTTTAAACCCATTTTATGTTGTTATTCATATGAAATTATTTTTGCAGTCACAAAATAAAAACAAAATTATAGATCCAAATTACAAGGCAGTATTTATTTTCTACTCTGTTATTAGATCTGAGATGATCAAAGTTAACAGTTTTTTTAATTTCATGTTTGAAAGTAAAATATTTAAATGCAACACATTTTTCTTATCGTTTTTATGACAAATAATGTCTTTGCTTTAAAAGAGCAGTTTGAAATTGTCTACGTATATTCTGAAATTTATATATGAAAAAAAAAGTGTCCTAAAATACTCACCTTAGAGAAGCAGGTTGAAAAATGAGACAGAATGGATATAATTTTATGTAAATGAAAAGATTCCATGAATATATTTGATGTGTTTAATTTCAATTTTTAGATTAAAATGTTTTGTTTGGGAGAAATTAACCCAAGGAACAAATAATGACAGGCTTGGCTTGACTTGGTTTGAATGACTTGACTTGAATCAACAAAGCCGTCTTGACTACATATGACTGGTTTAACTTGGCTTGGCTTGGCTGGATATGAACTGCAACAGGCTACATCTGGTCTGGATGAAGCTTGGGAATAATCTGGCATCAGAGCTGTGGCTGCAGGGAGCTGAAATAATGGGGAACTGAAGTGGACTCAATCAAGTCTCAGGTGATTTGAGTCCACAGCAGAAAGAACAAGAGAACAGATCAGGGACTCTAATCATAAACATAATGTTATGAAGCATTTTGTTCTCTTAGCTTCACAAACAGAAGATCTGTCCTGATTAAGAATGATTTCAACAAAGATAAGAAAAGTATCTGAACTTGGATGCAACAAACTGATCCAAATCACCACCACCACCATGTTTTATAGATAAGATGCAGTTCCTGATTATACTGGAATGTCATATTTTCCTTCAACTAAACACAACATTTCTCAGTTAATCTGAAATGCTTTGGTCGAGTCTCAGATGCTTCTGGATCTAAAATAGGATGGTTGCAGGTAAGAAACTGGTTATTGGAGCAGGTGGTGGAATTCATGCCGGATTTGGGTTTTAATGGAGATTTTGTGAGCTGGTTCTGGTGGAAGAAAACCAGGAAGGTTTGTAGGGTAAACAAAGACCAGAGGTCAACAAAGAACTGTGCTCATTTTTTATTTATGGTTTGATTATCAGAGTTCATGAGTTAAAGAAGCAGAGGAGACCCTCTGAGAAGATCTTAGTTCCACTAATCAAACACAGAGACCTGAGACCATTATCCAGTTCAGAGAGATTTTATTCCTTTAGGGTAGAGTTGCAGTGTACACTTATTGAGGCCTACTTTTTACTTTTAACTACTGTCAAGCAGTTATATGTACTTTCTACTCCACTACATATTCTAAAATGTTTCAAATGTAAAAGTACTTTGTGTTTTGTCTGACCGCAACCCACCCCCGGTCTGATGGATACTGACAGCACACTCCCTTCTCCACTCTGAACTGCCGTTCCAAAGGTAATGGTACTTTAAAGGGGCCATATCAAGGAAAATCCACTTTTTGGAGCTTTTTACCATGTGATGTTATTTCCTCATGAAAAATACCATCAAACCTGCTTTTGGCTGTATTCCTGCATTTTCCTGTCTCAGCTGCAAGTTTTCAGATTCTGAGGTAAGGACCTGCAGACACGAGGATGGAAACAGCGCGTCATCAGGCCTTTCTCCTCCCCCTGAAGCTAGTCTCGGATCTGAAACCCGCCTCCCTTGGAAGTAGGCCACCAATGCCCACTTTCTCCAAATTGCGAGTATAGAGCGGTTGATTTCATGGTGCAGTTGAGATTGTTTTAGTCTGACCTTCATGTCACAGATGACTGGTTTAAAAACCTCCATGGTACCAGAATGGATATTCTGACAAATTACTTCTGCGTTGGAGACAAAAGACCGCCGTAAAAACCGTGAGTCCTGTCCACAAAGATGCACGTAATGGCCAGTCCAGGACATGTGTCTTAGGCAACTAATCTTTTGTAAAAGGGTTGGTGGGTTAGTGGATAGCGTACCTGTCGTTCATGATGACCTTACACCAGTTTGACTCCTAATTTCAGCAGTAAGTTCTTGTCTTCTTTTTTAGCTACACTTGCCAGTATTACGTTTTCAACCCTTTATTGGTAAACAGTTTAAAATATCAGGACTAATCTTTTATTTCTTACTTTCTTTGTTTATTTATCCAGCTGAAGCCCATGTGAGTCCATGTGAGGAGAGCAGAGTAGATCACTGGGACTTCTGCGTCCCGTCCAGAGCATTGCAACTAAAATGCTGCTCGGAAATGACCAAATTCAAAGATCTTTAGAGACATAAATTATCTTGCAGAAAAATAATAAATAAAACTAAAATTTACAAACAATGAAATTAGCTTCAGCTGGCTAAAGAAAGTACTGCAGACACCAGGAATTGAACCGGTGACAGGACATGGCAACACAAGATGAAATGCAGACCAAACCCAATACAACAGTTCAATTGTCTAAGATGCAGCTCATTTTGTTGGAGCGGGTGTGGGCGGAGCACCGGCGCTGTTTCCATGGACGCTTTCTTCTCATTTATTGTTTCATTGTGGCCCGTGATGCTTTGTGGGTCACATAATGAATGGGTGGAGCTCAGGCCGGTGGAGGTAGGGTTGACTGAAACAGACCGTTTCATTTCCGGGTACAAAGGTAGGCTGATGAAATTAACTCGTATTTGAGATAAAATGACAAGTGCCAACGTTAAGGTTTTATCATATATTGTGCCTACCTTTGCTCTCAAAGGGATCCTTTAATCTGCATTTTGCCCCTCACCCTGGTCCGATGACAGCACACTTATACACACACAACGTATATTTAAATGTTAATTGAATACTTTTACTATTTATTTTAAATGCATTTTAAAATGCATACTTTAAAGCCACAATGTGTAATATTTTTACCTGTTTACTACCAAATTCTGTGTATCCAGTGCACAAACTTGTCCTTTTTCATTAATATTTCTCACCAACATCAATTCTAAATATTCCTCTCAGCTTCAAATTTTACATTTTTAATACATAAATTGTGGTCGACGCTCCATGGTCATCCTCCATCTTGAAATACGGTAGCTATTTAGGGACATACGAGCTCTGAGTTACGCGTTTGCACTATGACTGTAACCTGAAAGAAACAGCAGAGGGCAGCAGTGCGCCGTGGAAGCATGGCGTCTGACAATTCAACTAAGAAGAGACGAGACTAGCTGTTACACTGTTGCTGTAACTTTGTTAGTTTGAATAACAAACAATGAAATCAAAAGACACATCAAATATGTCAGGTCTTATTGATTTCCAACACTCAGCAGCCGCATATGATGAGAACCCCGCCCGCAACAGCTAGACACCAGCCTCTAAGTGTTGTTTTTATGACTCACCTCAGCTGATCTTTTCTTCATAATAAAGCTCCCAATCCGGTCCCAACATATCAGTTCCAAAGTCCTTCTTCAAGAAAGCTCCTACTATTAAAGTCTCCTCTCTTACCGCAGCCTGCCGTGTCTCTCCCAACGGTGGTCCGCTAGCCGGTAGCCATGTTAGCATTTGTTACCGGTAGTTTATTTCCACAGCGTGTCCCCGGCTCCAGCCAAACCTCATCGGCTATCCGATCGCTAAACAGCCAGTGGTTGATGTTAGCTCCATCTCGATCCTCATTGCGGCGCACACCGATCAGCTGATGGCTAACCGGCAGACTCTTGTTTACTCCGCTGCTCTGATCCACATGACACCGGACGCCACAGCTGATGCCACCCCTCCTCCGTGTGTGAATCGGTGACAGGCAGCTATGCTAGCTTCCTTCAGGACTGGTAGGTTGATATAACAGCTAACAGCAGTGTTTCCCCTAGAAATGTTCACAGCCGTGATGTTTGTTGACTAAGGGGGGCAGTACCGCGGGAAGTAGGGGTGCTGGAGGGGCTGCAGCACCCCCTGCTGGTGACCTCAAATATTTATTTACCACTGTGGCAAAACAGTAGCCTAGTGAACTAGACCAATTCTTGCTTTGCAGAGTTTATATAGGATGGCTTGCCAGGCTAGCAAAACAGCGGATTTTAGACTTTTTTGGGAAGCCTCGAGAAAACAAAAGGAGATGCAGCAACAGTAAGTTCTGGGGTATATTGTCATGTATCCGGTCTAAGATAGTGCATTGACAGTTTATTTGCAGTTTATTTTGTGCTTTTTATTGTATTTCAGATACTTTTTAACATGAACAAACTTGTCCCTCATTCTCCTCCACCTCTTCGTGCACTCACCACCTCTAAACTCACGTTTACCATCATTTCCGTCCACGAATAAAACGCTTGTTGCATATCTTTATAGTCCTCCAGCCACGGGACCACACTGTTCATGTCACACTGTGAGAACTCCAGAAAGGTGCCACACTGTCAGTGAGCCAGACTGCATGACGTCTCGCTCCAAGAGGACATGCTATGTCACGAGCGCACCCCCCAAAAAGCATACGTTACAGATAAGCAATACAACGCTAAAAAGAGAAAAAAGCGCCACAGTAAACAATTTTTAGTGTCAGCTCATGACCTATAGCTCATCTTCCTCAAAGAGGAAGAATTGATCCGCTTTGGCCTCAGACTCCAGCTGCGCGTCTCCTTTTCCTGTCTTCCAGCTAAACAGCTGATCTGTCTGCTGGACATCCATCCTTCTCATCCTCCTTTATACATAAAAAAACACTAAACTACAGAGAAGTAACTGTCTATCTGCCACAGATCGCTCCAATATCTAAAGTTTTGCCGTCTGTCTCAGTGACAGCGCCTCGGCCCTTTTGACACCTGCTGTCAGATCACGCAGCAGCCATCCTCTCCCTCAGCAACAAAACGCCACTGAACCCATTCTTAGTTTAATTATTTTAGTATAACTCAGGTTTTATTTGGGCTATTAACAAAAATAAAAACTGGTGTGTAGTTTATAATCCGCATTTTAAGCATAAGGTTCAAACGGAAACTCAGAGAGGCGGAGTCTTGCTGCTGCGGCGTCCCAAAGGTGTGTTTTCATTGGTCAACTGCAGACAGGAGTCGTAGGTTTATAAGCAGTGCTGAAGACTGTTGGAGACTGTCTTCTTTCTAATAATGAGACTTGTATCAATGCCTATGCTACACGCTATGATTCACCTGGACATAACGAGTTGAGCGCAGCTGAGTTTTTTTTTTTCAGCACCCCCTGCTGAAAATATGTTCCCGCGGCTATGACTCTATTATTAAAATACATTATTCATATTGGAAACATTCTGAATGTGGCACCATTTAAAAAGCAATACTACCGGTATGTAGTATTACTGCATATTACTATTATGAGGTAAATTAACTTTACTGCAGTTTTAATGATTCCTAACAAGTGATTTCAACCAGATATTATAGAGAAAAAATCAATATGACATGAATTCCAAATCAAGCTTTATTCTGTTTAGATTATTCTGACGTAATAGTCTAACTACAAACTAATTTTTAAAAAGCTCACCTTTTTTTAATCGCGGTATCTAAATGTTAGAAAAAAACGCCCTGGTTTACGTATTCACACTACGTTCCAGTTGGTGGCGGTAGCGTGCCAAAATGTTGTTCAATAACCTCCGTTAAACGAGAAGAAAAGCTCACGCATGCGCACTGATCCTTTTTATGGCATCGCGAGAGGGCTTTGAGATCTCGCCCTTGCATTATACTGCTGGAAACCCCGTTCCTTCTTCCTTTTCTCAACATGGCACCGAAGGTGAAGAAGGAAGGTTTGTTAATCTAGTATTTCTATGTTAATAAACCTGATAATGTCCTCTTATTATAGCTCAAATGTTCCAAATACTGGTTCAGTATAAATGTATAAACCTACAGGGTTTTGAATGACGTCTGTGTATTGCAGGCAGCTCTACAAANGGGGGGGCTACGTGTGGCATTATGCATTAAGACTGAACACTCATTAAAAAATGTTTTTTACCTGCTTGAGTAGTTATATGCTTTGTGTGGGTTAGGCTACAGAGACTGGAAATAAATCAATCTCATGCTTTTTTATAAAAAAACGAACCAGATAGCTGGAGTGAATGCTGGAGTTGTTGCCTTTTTGAGTGGGCCACCGTAGCTGCAATACTTACTCGAAACTGCATGGCGCTAAAGAGTCGCAGTTTTTACCATGATTTCTATGAATATCACTGATAGGGCCTTTAATGCTTTTATTTAAGTCACAACTTTCTTGGATGCGTCCATTTTTACTTAAGTATTTTTTACCTTTAAATAGTAAACGCTTCACCGTCAAGGCAACACAGAGGTGTCCAAAGTTTGTCCTGTGTCTTTGGAGTGATTCTGTGCAGCCCTCAAATGCAATTCAGTAAAATTTTATCCAATTTTGCTGCTGACAGAAAGACACCTTTAATAATCCATGTTTTCATTGACGAGGCCAGACAAAACGTACAGAAATCTTACAATGCATTTATCTTCTGTTAAGTTGTTTTTTTCCCTTTTGCTTTAAATTTATTTTCCTAAAACCAAAAACTCACTCATATTTGATTTGAATTTACCTGCTAATGTGAGATGATTAGTTCCTTTATGCGCCAAAAGTCTCCTTGAAAGACCCAACTGCACCTAATAGAGCCTGGAGATGCTGTGGATGACGTGACAGGACATTTTTATTTGCAGACTTTAGGAACGTTATAATCAGACTCCATTGGTTCTTCTTGCTTAATACACAGTGTAGCAATGTTTTTTTACCTTAGATTGCTGACAGTTTCGGTGACACACAGCCGCCATCTTCAGAGCCTCGCCCACAGGGCTGTGTGTCACCGAAACTATCAGCATTTTAAGGTAAAGAAAACATTGCTACACTCTGTATTGAGCAAGAAAAATCAAAGGAGATTGAAAAGAACCACAGAAAAAACATAACATCATCAGACGTTTGGTTGCTCGTGTCTTGACTGAAGCAACCAAACGTCAAGGTTCTGAATGTTTAATCCTAACAAGTCCAGCAGTAAAGTCCCTGCCTCCACCATCAGTCGTTCTTCTGGTAGTAAACAGAACTGCTTCAGACCAGAAGTTCATCTCCTTCATGTTTAGTCTCCACACAAAATGAGGTACGGCCAATAAATCATCACTCAGCTTTGACTCACAATCGGAAACGACAGAAAACAAAATGAATATTCTTTGACTAAAGCTGCAGTTCTGCTTCCCCTGATCCTCTAGAGAGTTTGGTCTGGGCACTGTAGGTCTATTTTTAAAACATCTTTATTTGATTTTGCTTCTTTTTGTTTGTAAACTCAGAAAATCTGTAATTTTATACTTAATTTTGAGGAGGTCTGTCACAACTTGGCAGCATAGTTCTTGTGTTCTGCAGCATTTCATGAAAACAATTATAGCAAAATACCGTTTCAAGTCTCACTTGTTTCAAGTGTATTTACGTAGTGTCTCAAAAACTGACTGAAACTGATTAAAAACATCAACTCATAGGATTAATATTGGCCGGGTCTTTAGAGTCGTGCAGAAACTAAACATGGGTTTTGTTTGAAAAACCTTTGCACATGAAAAGTTTCCAAAATTCCTTCGTAAAAGATGAAAGCGTGCTCATTTTCCTGCTTTTGGGATTAAATATTTGGCTGTTTTAAAGCCATAACACTGAAACAGCTCATTGTTTGGGTCCAAATCCATTCATGGATGTACTTTTGAAATGTTTACCAAACAATTCTCTTTCCATTCAGCCATGTTTACAGATCGTTTACCCTAAAAATCAACTTGCGTGAGGCAAAAATAATTAGATCCAGAGAACTTTATGTTTAGTCAGTTCAAATGTTGACAGAAAGCACAAACCTTCAAATTCATAAAACATGTTAGTTTTAATCATGTTTATTTCTAAAACACTTAAAGACAGAATTCTCTTGAGTTCTGAATGGTTTCTGAATTAGGACTGTAGACGATCGAAAGTACAGAAAGGCTGTTTCATCTTGTGCTTTCACACCATCTGAGAGTGTTCCTGCTGTGAACCCTTCAAATCTAATTCCTTTAGTCGCCCTGCGAAGTGAGAACCCAGTGGAAGTCCCACAGTAGCATTTGATCAGGCCGCTAAGGAGACGTTTCTCCTGAGCGGATCAACACGTGGCCACAGAGAGGCCTTCACATGGGAGAACGTCATGTGCTCTCAGAATGACACACATCAGCATCAAAGCATTGGTACGTTGTGTGTATTTCTGGAAGGCTTCTGTTTATTCTGTGAAATGAGATTATCTGACATGTAAGACACAGGGGAAGTTAGAATAGAATAGAATAGAATAGAATAGAATAGAATAGACTATTGATCCCACAGTGGGGAAATTCTCTTGTCACAGCAGCACCATCACTCAAAGGGTAATTAGAAGAAGATAAAAACAAGGATACATGTATATACGCATAGGCAGTAATCTAGTATTGTAATCTTAGAGCACTAAAAAACCACAAATAAAAGATGAAAACAAACTTGGTACCAACACTATGCAGCATACTGTAAGAGACACAGACAACAATGTGAATCCGGTATTGCACAAGTATAGAACACATGAATATTGCATTGGTGTTATTGTGTACCAGGATGATACCAGTACAGCTTAAACTGAGGAGTTATACACTCTTACAGCAGAGGAGATGAAAGATCTGCGATAGCGCTCAGTTTTACATCTGGGATGTCTCAGTCTACCTCTGGAGGAGCTGTCCATGATCTCCACAGTGGAGTGCAGTGGGTGGGAGGGGTTTCTTAAGATGGAGGTCATCTTCCCCAGCATCCTCCTTTCACACGTCTCCTCAACTGTATCCAGTGGGCAGCCCAGAACCGAGCTAGCTTTGGTAGCTAGCTTGTTCAGTCTCTTCCTGTCTCGGTCAGAGTTGCCTACACCCCAGCAGACCACAGCAGAATGAATAACAGAGCCAACAACAACAACTTGTTTATTAATCTGAGTTAGTTAAATGTGACGTTCACTAACATGCCTTTAGAGTGACTGTATTTGGGCATGGTTTGGCGCAGAGCGAGCAAGGTTAGCATAAACAAGAGGAATTATTGAATATCTCACTCAATTTCCAAAATGTCTTTGGAGGAAAAGTTGGAAGTGAAGTTATTGGGGGTGGACAGACTAAAGGAAATTCAAATCCAACAAAAGGAAAAGCGGCAAAATGGAAGTTTTCTGTGACCTGGTTTCACCCAAAGGACCAAGCAAGAACCACGCGGGTGCCCCGCCTCTCCTGACTCTCGACTCAACCGCGTTTTTCTCGCTAAAAGTGCCCGAAAAACTCCACTAGCTTCGTGTTAGCATGTAGCTAATGTCCCGCTGATCTGTCCCGGAGGCGTGATGGATGGTGGAATCGTAGGACGACCAAGGAAGATCCCGCCTTTCTCATCTCTGATTGGCTAGAAGGGCTCTCCTACGATTGGCTATTTCATTTAGCAGCAAACCGTCTTCCCTCGCTAAGTGCAGACTGTCCTCCTGCCAACAACAGAACAGCTGTTTTGGGGGGTTTTGTAAAGAAAATGTGACTAGTGATATAATAACCATTCTGTCCTGTTTTGAAAAAAGTTTTTTTTGTGTTCCTTATTTTTAAAAAACCTGAAATGCGTAAAATGTGAACTTATAACAAATCTAGTTGCATTTATCACACTGGATTTACTTTATATCTGTTGGCTCTCGAGCATTGAGGTTAGCGGAGTACATAGGCTTTGTGTGCCTTACCTGGGTATGAAATATAATTAAACTGCTATTTAGCCCAGCTGTGTGCAGCAGCTCTGTTTCTCTTCTAGAATAATGAAAACTGGTGAAAAATAGGTCTAAATCATAATCAGCTTTGAATTTAATTTCGATTAAATGATACACATTTAAACAGATGATGAGATGTGTCCTAAATTGCAAACAGCCTTAACCTATTAAAGTGAAGACATAACTGGTTCATGCATTTATTACCTCAAGGTTGGATTACTGCAGTAATTCATTACTATCAGGAGGTCCACAGAATGTAGTCAAAAGTCTTCAGCTGGTCCAAAATGCTGCAGCTAGAGTTCTGATGAGAATTAAAAAGAGAGACCACATCTCTCCTGTTTTAGCTTCCCTACATTGGCTGCCTGTTAAATTCAGAATAGATTTTAAGATCCTCCTTCTCACATATAAAGCTCTTAATAAACAAGCTCCATCATACATCAGTGATCTGATTGTTCCATATGTTCCTAACAGAGCACTTCGCTCTCAGACTGCAGGTTTACTGGTGGTTCCTAGAATATCTAAAAGTAGGATGGGAGGCAGATCTTTTAGCTATCAGGCTCCTCTCCTGTGGATCCAGCTCCCAGCTTTAGTCCGTGAGGTAGACACCTTGTCTACTTTTAAGACTAGGCTCAAAACGTTTCTATTTGATAGGGCTTATGGTTAAATTCTGATGTTAGCCCAGGTTTAGACGAGAGGGGAGCAGAGGGAGGTGGAGTGTACAGCGGGGACTACAGTCGTTAAAGACTTTTCTCCCTGGCCCTGCCTCCCACATGCCTCCATCTAAAAGGCTAGGTTATCTTGAGTTATCTCTGTAGCTATGCTGCTATAGGCTTAGACTGCTGGAGGACATACGGACCACTTTCCACACTCTGCTACTCTCTTCTACCGCCACTCTCTAATTGCATTGTTTCCTGTTATTTCAGCTGTTAACTTTATTTTCTCTCTAAGTGTTTTTCTCCCCAGAAGAAGCTACACTGGCGTTCTGCTGAGCTGTGGTGGCCTCATGGAGGGGGCCATCGGCTGGCACACTGCTGCCAACCACTGAACATTCTCCCTCTCCTGATATTACATCTCACTTTCTAGACATAGAATGTGCTACTATTAGTTCACCTATTGAATTAATTATAGATTCACTCAGATAAAGACAATAAAGTTTCTCTTACTAAATAGAACTTCTACTAAGAAATCACAGTGTAGCCATAGAAACACTACTTGATCTATATGGTGTGTGTGTGTGTGTGTGTGTGTGTGTGTGTGTGTGTGTGGGTGTGTGTGCGTGTGCCTGCTCTGTCTTCTCAATCCCCAGTGAGTCGTAGCGGATGGCTGCTCATACTGAGCCAGGATCCTCTGGAGGTTTCTTCCTGCTAAAAGGGAGTTTTCCTTACCACTGTCACTACATGCTTGCTTAGTATGAGGATTGTATCAACACACAGTCAGTGTCTTGATGCAATCTGCTGGGTTCCTCATATAGGAAACTTTTTTACTGATTGGCTTAATGAACTGAACTGTATTGGAATGTTTACTTTGTGAAGTGCCTTGAGACGACTCTTGTCATGATTTGGCGTTATATAAATAAACTGAATTGAAATAAACTGAATTGAATAACATAGCCTATAGTAATAAGATAACCTCAATGCTTGAGACTTACAACGGCGCAACCTCCGAGGCCTTCCTAGTCAGAAGCGGTGTAAAGCATGGCTGCGTTCTCGTGCCTACACTCTTCGGCATTTTCTTCTCCATGCTTCTCCAATATACCTTCAAGGACTGCAGCGAGGGCGTCCACATCCACACCAGGTCCGATGGCAAGCTCTACAACATAGCCCGTCTCTGTGCCAAGACCAAAGTCACAGAGGTACTCGTTCGTGAGATGCTCTTCACTGACAACGCAGCCTTGACATCACACACTGAAGACGGACTTCAGTAGCTTGTCACCTGCCTCTCCCACACCTGCAAGGAGTTTGGACTGACCATCAGCCTGAAGAAGACCAACGTCATGGCTCAAGGCACAGAGACCCCTCCAAACATCGCCATCGACAGATGCACCTTGGAGGCTGTCAAGAACTTCACCTACCTCGGGTCCACCATCTCCAGCTCGCTGTCCATCAACTTGTAGATCAATAGCAGGATCGCCAAGGCAGCCACAGTCATGGCTAAACTGAACCAATGAGTGTGGAACAACTCCAGCCTCACTGAGATGACCAGACTGGGCATCTACCAAGCCTGCGTACTTAGCACTCTCATCTATGTAAGCAAGACGTGGACCACCTACGCGAGGCATGAAAGGAGACTCAACAGCTTCCACATGAGGTGCCTGCGGCGCATACTGCAGATCAAGTGGCAGGATAAGGTCCCTAACACCAAGGTGCTGGAGCGAGCCAACATGAGCAGCTTGCGTGCAGCTTGCATGCAGCTCTCAGTGAGAAACGTCTCAGGTGGCACAGCCATGTCAAGAGAATGGATGCAGGCCACATTCCCAAAGACCTCCTCTACGGCGAGCTGGTTAAGGGCCAAAGGACAACAGGGCGCCAAAAACTGCGATTCAAAGACGTCTGCAAGAAGCACATGAAGCAGTGCTCATCAACCCCAACTCATGGGAAAGTCAAGCAGACGACCGCCCAGCGTGGAGACTCACAGTCAGGCAGGGTACATCGTGTGCAGAGGCTGAGCGAAATGAAAATGATCCAGACGAAAGCAACAGCTGCTTCAACAGCCATCTTCACCTGTACTAAGTGCGGCAGGGACTGTCACTCCCGTGTCGGTCTGCACAGCCACGCTCGGCGGTGCAGGTAGACTCACATGAAAAAGCTACACCATCATCTCCCGCGACGGACGGATGCCGACGACATTTTGTACACAGAAGCAATTCAATGTGCTTTTCAGGTGCAAGAGAACAGCAAAAACATAAAACTTTCATCAAATTTTAAAATCAATGTGAAAACACAAAGCAGCAGATTTAAAATAATAGTTACTGGACAGCTGTAACAGAGGCTCTTTTTATGGTTGTGTTGACAGTTTGATCATTTTGTGCTTAAAAGGGGCATAATGGTGTTTTAAAGCAGGTTTCCGTTATCTGCATCTCTGTAATGCGTTTGTTGTTAGAATATAATCTGCAGCATTTTATTATATATCTGTTAGCCCACCCTACAATCATCACCATCAGCCGCCCCTGGAATGAATTTCAGCCCTCGTTGCCAGAAACAGTGTATCGTTAACTTAATCTTCTTAAAGTAACAGTGGATTTTTTTGACTTGTCATCTCATTGTTTTGTGATACACAACGAGAAGAAAATTATTTTCAGCTGTTTTAAAATGTTTCATTAGTTCTTTCATGATTTCCAGCTGTTTGCAGATGGAAACAAAAACACAAAGAGACTCAATCCATCTCTTTCAGCAAACATCAACATAAGAACCTTTGATTTTGCACAGGAAAAATGTGTTTTTTATTTTGTTTCACACAGACCTGAGATGAAGCCCATCAATCATTTAGTGTCACAAGCTGATTGTTCCTTAATGTCTAAAACATGCTCCTATAATCGAAGCCGTGTTCGTCCCTACTGTCACACGATGGAGATCCTGTCACACAGTCTCACAAATTCACACAAACATCTTGAACGTGTTTCTGAACTGAGCCTCTGTTATGAGGCTGGATGGATGAAATCCAGACCCTGTGGTTATCCAATCCGGGGATATTTCTTCTTCTTTTTCCATTGAACTGATATTGAGCAGATCCAAACAAGGAACAAAGCAGGAGACATGGTAACTTATTCACATAATAAGTCAGGTTATTCTTGAAGTTTATTTCTCAAATGTTGGCTTCAGAAATCCTGTTTCCATTGCTGGGAGTTCACGATTATCAAGTGAAATAAATAATGACTGATGGAGTCTGTCAGCTTTTACTATTCTGAGCTCAATGGGCCACAATATCTTCTCTTTGTTATTTTCCAGAGCAAAGATAAAGTCCAACTTGTCTTTTTCCAAGAGGGTGAAATAAATTATCAGCGGCTAAAGAAAACACCACGTGCTTCATGCCTGTAGTAAATCCAAAGATTCAAGTCTTTTTATTGCAGCTTATCAGGAAAGTGAGGAAATGAGTCTTAATAACCCCAAATCACACAAAAGTAAATCTCAGCTTGTGGCTTTTTGAAAGAAATGCTTCTAAAGTGATGCTCCTGTGAGATGGATGTGGACAATCAGGGAGTCTAATCACAACTAAGAGAGAATGTTAAAGGTTTTTTTTATATTAGCTCTTATCTCCTCTGCAGCGTGTGGTATGTCTGCCTTTTCCTGCTCTTCGTGTGCATTAGTGATTAAAACAGACAGAGCAAAGGGGGCTCATTCCTGGGCTTTGATGTTCTTCAATGAAACATCTGCACAGTACAACTCAGAACAATGGGGGGGATAAAACTGGAGCTATATAGGAAGAAGGGAGACTGACATGTGACTAAAGTTTAATAGACTGAATAAAAGTGGGTTAAAACATCAGACTTCCCCTTAATAAGGTCTTCCGGCATTCATGTCCCAACATCAGACAAAAGACTGCTGCTCCACAGAAACGTGTGTGTGTGCATGCGTGCGTGCGTGCGTGCGTGCGTGCGTGTGTGTGTGTTTGTGTTGGGGGGGTTCCAGACCCCACTGGTCCCAAATGCAGGGATGCTACATATAATTGATCATCTGGTGATAAATAAAGACATTTATTTTCTTACCATGTATGTCTCAATATTTTGTTCCCATGTTTCTCAATGTGAGCTGAATATCCTGAAAAAGAACCAAAGGATCCTGTTCTGGATCTTTTCAGAATGATTCATCAATACCATTTAAACTAATAAACACAGAGATGGACAGAGTCAACCATCCAGGAGTATTTCTGCAGGGACATTTTGGTGCAGATGATAGAGATCAGTTGCAATTGCTAAGTAAAACATTATTATTTTTTTGCATTGCTCAGTGTCAATGTTTATTCAGTATTAATCAAAATTAGAGTTACTTTTAAAGTCTTGGATCAACATTTTATGTGTTATTCAGTGTTCTGTGTCCCTTAGGTCCTGTTTTTTTTTTTCTCCCCTGGTAACTATGCACTGTCTCCTGAACCAAATCAGTAATTAGCACACCTGTTAACCTTATGTTAAAGCCTTTTCTGAGTTTACCTGGTGTTCACCCATCTGCATTTGGTGCTACACCACAGCCAACCCTCACAGAATGGTCCTAAAATCATCTTCTGACATCACTTTCAACGTTTTTTTCAGATACAGGCCATTCTAAAACCCCTAAATCAGCCTTGCTGTGAAAAGAGCTGTTTACCCCTCCCACTCGGCCAGGACATGAACATGATAATGAGCTGATTGGTTGTGTAGCGCGCGCACACACACACAGAGCATCTAAACAACATATATCGGAGAAACAGGATGCCAACTTAACACACGAACAGCAGAACACAAAAAAGAATGCGAAAAAGAGACAAGTAGAATACACACAAGAGCAGTAAGACAGGAAGCAGAGAACACAATGAGGAAATCAGCAGTCACAGATCATTGCACCAGAGAAAACCACATCATGGATTGGGACAGAACAAGGATTGTCAACACTGAACAACAGAAATATAAAAGATGGATAAAGGAAGCTATTGAAATAAGGAGACGTGGACATGGGACCATGAACAGGGACGATGGAGTGTACACGTTGGACCACGCATGGGACTGCGTCATCGAGGAGGAAAGCGCGGGCAGCAGGGGGCGATATCGTCGTCCCCTGCTGCCCGCACATAAACGGAAGCGGAAGTGAAGCTGCTTTTAGCAGCTTAGCTCAGAAGAAGGCCACAGTGATGGTCGACACGTCAGCATAATAAAGTAAAAAAGATCTCCTAACTGTGTTTTATAAAGAACGAAAAGTTAAAGGATTAAATCAGACATACACAGGATGAACGTACCGAAGAAGGTACACACACGTATGGAGTTTTAAATGAGTAAAATGTGAATTTAAAAACAAGTTGTAATTATCTTTAGGATATAGTTCGAGGTTCTTGTTTTAGTTTTCTGATTGTGTTCTCCTCTGTGTCAGATACAAATCAAAGATGACAGCTAACCTGAAGCCATCCTCCTTCAAATCCGCCCTGCCGTTGGAGCGCCAAGGCATCATCACAGCTAAAGTGGTAGCTACCGCTCTCAGTGCTTTCATGGCATCAACAGACCTATCCATTAGCACCAGACATGTGCCCATGGACTACGTCAATCGCAGAGGTCAGAGGATAATCATAGATCCTGAAAACCAACAGGTATTCTGGCCCACAATCAGCCACAGAAGACAGATAAACTGAGTTTAAATGCTGCGTCTTTTTTTCTTTTTTTTGGTTTTCTTCCAGCTGTTTGTCCAAGATGCAAAGACAATCTGGGACAAAATGTTCGATGTCAGTGAGAAATCAGAGCAAACTTACTACATGACCCACGATGATACTGAAATAAGTGTAATCCATACAAATTAAGGAAATTAAACACAGATGACTAATGAAGTCTCCCCCCCCAAGGTTACATGACGCATGGCAGAAAAAAAACAAGAAATAACAAGGGTCCCAGAAGGGAACCTTGGGGAAACCCACACTGAAGAGGAAGGAGGGGTGAATCTACTCCACTATAGTTAACAGACTGATACCTATCAGTCAGATAACTGGTGAACCAGGCTAAAGCTTTGTGACGTACACCAAGATATGAAAGCTTTTCCAACAATATAATATGATTAACAGTAGGGATGAGCGAGTACACCACTATCTGTATCTGTATCTGTTCAACCATCTAAATTATCTGTATCTGTACTCGGAGTGGGTGGAGTCTAACCCGGAAGTGTGCATGGTTCAACCGGAATTGGGTATGGTTTAACTCTGTACATTATTTTAAGTCTGAAATTGATATAGATTGATCTCAAGTTGCTATATTTATTGTTTATTTGAAAACTATTTACAGATCAGCCTCAGAATTGAGATTCAGTGATTTTGATCACAATAGTAAAAAAAACTATTACAGAACAAATTTTTCAATAAACTCAGGACATGAATAGTAAAGTGCATGAATGAATATAACTGAACTCATGCAGTATATGAACTACTAGAATGAGACACAACTTTTCAATTTAAATTTTTTTTATTTTATGATCAAACCATTTTTTTCCAAAGTTCTTGGCATTTTTTCCCCACAAAGTTAAACAAAACAATGTTGATTAAGGTGTGTGTGTGTGTGTGCGCGCGCGCGTGTCTGTGTGAGAGAGGGCGAGAGAGAGGTTTTTCTACTGACCAAATAGTCCTGTGCCGTATTTCAAGAGAGAGAGAGCAAGAAAGAGAGAGTGAGAGAGAGACCATATCAGTCCAGTTCTGGCCTCCCTACATTGGCTTCCGGTCTTTTATCGGGCACGTTTTAAACTCTTGGTGTTTGTTTTCCGCTTCTTTGAGGGAGGTCTCCCTTCTTATTTGTCCGCACTTCTGAGGAGACATGTGCCAACACGCTCTTTGCGCTCCTCTGATCAGTGCCTGCTTGTGGTCCCCCCCACTAGGTGTCGGACTCGTGGTGATCGGGCTTTCTCTGTTTTAGCGCCATCTCTCTGGAATCAGCTACCACCGTCAGTTAGACTATCTACATCCCTGCAGGTTTTTAAGAGTCGACTGAAAACACATTTTTATCGTCTAGCGTTTCCAGACCTTGCCTGAAGGCTGGTTGTTTTTATGTGTTTTATGCATTATGTATTTGCATGTATTATGCATTTTTATAGTCTTTTATTGTCGTTTACTGTTTTAATTTTTTATCATGTTTTTATGTTGTTCTTCAGCGCCTTGGCCTCCCGTGATGGGAGTGGAAGGCGCTTTATAAATAAAATTTTGATTGATTGATTGATTGATCACAGGTGCTCAGGGTGAACCTGCTCTCGTCTGTAAAAAGTATAGGGCGCCAGTGGCGGACTTGCCAATTCTGGTGTTCTTGAGCAAATGCCAGTCGAGCTCTACGGTGCTGGGCAGTGAGCACAGGGCCCACTACAGGACGTCGGGCCCTCAGGCCATCTTCATGAAGTCTGTTCCTGATTGTTTGGGTAGAGACATTCACACCAGTGGCCCTCTGGCGGTCTTTCTGTAGGGCACGAGCAGTGCTCAGCCTGTTCCGCCTTGCACAAAGGAGCAGGTATCGGTCCTGCTGATGGGTTGTGGACCTTCTACGGCCCTGTCCAGCTCTCCGAGAATAACCGCCAGTCTCCTGAAATCTCCTCCATGTTCTGGAGATTGTGCTGGGAGACACATTAAACCTTCTTGCTGCAGCACGTGTGGATGTGCCATCCTGGAGAAGTTGGACAACCTGTGCAACTTATGTAGGGTTAAGGAATCGCCTCATGCTGCCAGTAGAGATTATTACTCAAGCCAAAACTAGCACGAGTGGAAAACCAGCCAAAAAAGATCAAGAGGGAGAAACTTGAAATGACCTCCACATGTTAAACCAGTCCTGTTTTGAGGGTTTTGTAATTGTTGCCACTTTAGTGCACCTGTCGTTAAGTCCATGAACACCAATACAGCTGAAAGTGATTAACAATGCCCTCAGCTGCTTAATCAACCAGAAAATTATCAGACAGGTTTAATTGATTTCATGCCAGGCCCAATAAAAAAAGTGTTCCTTTAATTTTTGTGAGCAGTGTGTATATATATATATATATTTTAAACGTTTCTTATACAAATGTTGAATATTTTACTTTCAGAAAAAGATGCTGCTGTGTTTACTCTGAGCTCATCCCAGTGTCAGAATTACAAGAGAAAAGATCAAATTAAGCTTTCTCAGTGATAAACTCTAAAAAAAAAATTTTTCCATCACGACTCAGATCTATTTAGGTCCCTGAGGGGCAGTTTATTCTGCAGTAAAACTGAAAACAAGCACATAAAACACAATATTCAACCTGGAACAGGAACAGTGGTTACCCGCAAAGGTAATCTCCAATCAGCAAATAATGTTTATGTATTTGGCAGATGCTTTTATCCAAAGTGACTCATATGCAGCCAACCAGTTACTATACAGAGGCCAACAATAAACTACCACAAGTCTTGAACTCCAGTCCTCAAGGGCTGCAATCCAGCATGTTTTAGTTGTTTCCCTGCTCCAACACACTTGATTCAATAGTTGGATCATCTGTTCAGCCTGTTAATCACCTGCTGATTGAAATCAGGTGGATTGTGGCCCTTGAGGACCGGAGTTCGAGACCCCTAACTTAGTCAGGCTCTTCCAGAGGTGACAGGTAAAGCTGAGCAGAAGCTACCTGATGTTTTCAGTTTTTGTGTTGACGTCCAGATCAGACTGCATGACTACATGTTCAATCATTTACACACAGTTCACAAATCATGTTCTCACGCTATATAACCTGATGCTTAGCTGTGACCTGACTGCTCATGATGTACATGTGACGCCCACCAAGTGTGGTCACATAAGTTTGTTGTAACATTTTGTATTTTATTTAATTTAATTGAGTAAGATTTAAAAAAAAGAAAACAGTAGGAAAGTGTGCCGCGCAATACTGTTTTGCTCCACGGGGTGGCAGTGGGGGGGCGGGACAGCTAGTGGAGCTGTGTCTGGTTTACCGTCATTCAGGAGCAACAGTTCACAGCGATCACTCCATTTTGATGTCTCCGTCTCTTTATTTGCATTTCAGGTTAGTAAAGTGCACCCAAGCATTAAAATCCACCCATATAAGGTGCGCCTAGGGTTTACACGTGTGGTGACAGTTGATAGCTTGTGCTAAATGTTAAGTTATGGAGTTAAATCAACTTATGGTGCGTTCACACCGGCCTTGACGTATGCGTCAAACAACGCATACTTCATGCCGTTTTTGACGCCTATATATTTTTGACATTGACGTAGCTTGCGTTGACGCAGCTTGCGTTTGGGGAGGGGAAGGGAGGAAAGAGCGCATGCGCGGCTCTCTGTTGCCAGATGTTTGTAACAATGGCGGATCCTATTGAGACAATGGCGGCATAAACGTTGAAAAAACACTCACCCTACACGCCGAGTTCTCCAGCAACCTTCTTCCAAGCAAGGTCCTTTTTATTCCGATCTCGGTAAGCGTAGCAAGACGGGTCATACAGTTCACGACAATTACAAACAGCTACGATCAGTTTGTCCTCCATAGCTGAATGAATTCGCCTTCTTCCCTCGCTCTGCTGTGACGTATCAACTGGCGCTCTGATTGGTTGACGCTTGTAAAGCAACGCAGAAAGTTCAGCTAGCTGAACTTGCTTGGCGTTTGCGTTGCAAGCTTTGACGCTTGCGTCAAAGCTTGAAAAGCGTGAAAAGTATCAAGCTTTGACGCGCCCAACGCTCACAAAGCGACGCAAGGACTTTGACGCAGCTCTGACGCGCCTTACCATAGACTTAACATTGAAACTTGACGCTGGCGACGCATACATTATGGCCGGTGCGAACGCAGCATTATATTGCCGCTAGCTTCTTTTGCTAATAGCCTAGCATCTCATGCTAATAGCTTAGTCTGTAAGTTGCCAGCCATAATAGCTTCAGAGCTTCGTAATGCTGCCCGGTGTGTTTTGGGTGTGGGATTTTAAGCGGAGTGTATATGTTAATGAGTGTTTTATTGTTAGAACTGAAGTCTAGTGTTGTACTCCCAGTCAGAAAAAATGCATATTGTAGCAACCGTTATGTCACGAGTGAATACATCAGATGCGTTATATAATGCTGTTATTTTGCATTTCAATGGAACCAAGTCAGGTCTTGGAAAATTGTGGAAACTGTAAGAGAAAGTGATTAGATGTTGACTTAATACAAATGAATGGAAAGTGAATATACATGTAATGTGTTGGAAAAGAATATATTATTTTGGAAAAAAATAAAGATTCGGGAGCAACAGTTCACAGCGATCACTCCATTTTGATGTCTCCGTCTCTTTATTTGCATTTCAGGCTTCCAGACGTTCCCCAAATAAATAAAAAAATAGCTGTTAGTGGTAATGGTGCCGGCCTAATACCTGCAACATACAGTACATGTGTATGTGACACAATGGAATCTGGAACTACAAAACCTGGGAGTGAGGAGACTGTTGTACTGTAAATGGTGTCTATTGTCCTTGAGGCTTGCCGTAGTTGTAGAAGGACACTTAGGGGTTTATGGGGGTTGGCAATAGCAGAAGAACGAATGTATGAAATGTAGGAAGTAAGAGTGACAATCAACCAAGGTTAATAACACAGCTTGGGGACTTGATTTTACGCAAAAGCAGCAAACATTACAGAGATGCTCACCCAAGAATGAGACAATGCTCAATAACATAAACGCACCACCTTAGCAATCCTTGCAGTTCTGTGCAGAGAAAAGCGTAGCAAGAGAAAGAGACATGTACGAACACGGAAATGGCTGAACAGATGAGTTGGCGCAAGTGCAGTGTGAGATGTTCAAGTAAATTTGGATAATGGTGTTGCAGTATGATACCCTCACATCCAGAATTTCAAACAGGTTTGATTTTCATGTGACTGTGACCTGATCTGGAGCTGCTTGTGAGGTGTTACTCACTTCTCATTATCCCCTAGATATTACACGATGCATGGTAATACACATAAACCAAAATTTAACCTGATCCAAAGATTAGTCACACGAGTGAAAATTTGTCTCAAAATGGGCCAGAAATCACAGAGTGTATGTCCAATTTAACAGTGTAGAAGTAAGAGTGTCTAGAGGGAAGTTACTCAGAGAGTGCAGTAGAGTAGAGAAAAGCAAGTGCAGGGAAAATGCTAGGGCAGGGAATGCTCTCTGAAGAGCTGGGTCTTAAAAAGTTTCCTAAAATAGACATGTACACCCCAGTTCTTGTAGCATTTGGTATGTCATTCTACAATTGACACATGAAAAGTGTGGATTGTCTTGATCGAGGTGTAGGCACTGTTAGCAGACAATCCTGTGATGAATTCCAGTGGAAGCCAGGATAAACTGAATGACCAACCTGTGAGACAAGATTTGAATCAAGAGCTCCTCCTGTGATGCCCATACTCGAGAGCAAAGGCACTGCTTGCCGACAGGCAGGGCAGGCAATTGCTTGAGGGCCCTGGCCACAAAGGGACCCCAGAGGGCTGACAAACATTTAAGTCAGAACCACAAGAGTAGTGAGACAGTAACCCTTTTTATAAAACAATGCCGCCAATTTGCTGCAACGCCGATGCAGCATCTGGGAGCCTAAGGTCTTTTATAAGAGCTCAGACCGTGGCGGTAATTTTTGAGCAATCATGTCCGTTTTATAAAAGATTACGCAATAGCGGCATAAAGGAGGTATGGGAGCGGTCTCTGCACTGTCGGGGACTTCCGTTTATCTTGGACATAACTTGCTTTTAATTGTGATCGAAGCCACGCTCCTTAAGTTTTTTTTTTCCCAATCAGCTACAGGTGTGTGTCCTCCACCGTCCCTGTGAACTGTCAGGTGATCTGAGCTGCAGATTTAATGGAGCGAAGCTCCCGGAGCACCGCATCGCTCCAGTTTATCATCTCAGCTGGTCCTGTTTACAAAACAAAACTTATGGCCGTGTTTACTTTCATTTTCAATATAGTTCCCTGCCGGAGCTTGGCATTAATTCATCACGTGGTCATGACACCACCCTCTTTTGCGTCAAGGCTTAATGTGCTTTTATAAGACTGGCAAAGCAGCAATATTACCGCAATATTACTATCAAGCATGGAGGCACGAATGCCGCAAAATTCCCGCAACGTGATGCCGCCATGGCGCGTTCAGTAAAGTAATATTGCGGTTGTTGTGTTCCTTGGTCTCTGTATGACACTGTGCGCTTCTGTAGGTTCATCTAGTGTGTAATAAAACACTGAGACACAGCAGTTCGGGTCCAGCGATCTTTACTCCGTCTATTAACTCTCCAGCTTCACAGTCACTCCTTTGACACTCGCGCCCCCTAGTGGTCACAGCCAATAACAGCATGTACATTACAGTACAATACACCACATCCCTCTTTTCCAGAATAAAAGTGGTTTGATAACTTCTTATAACAATCGAATGAACTTAAACATTAACCCACATGTGTATTTGCTGCAACCACATGTCATTTAAGTATTTCAATAAACATCACATTACATTCTCATTTTAACTGCATTTTAAACTGTTCAGTATTATCTAAGATCCTTCTTATGATTTCTCTAACCATTTATCCATACTTTTTCTTCATTTTTTTCTTTTTTTTTTTCTTCAAACCAGTAGAACATATGTCTGATAAATGTCCATTCAATCATCAAACCTGGCAGGGCGCCTAACTGCCCGGCCACTGCGTGTGTAACAAGTTGGCGTACGTTCAACAGCTACAGGAGGAGGAATACTTTGTTCCACAGGTGGCTCAGCAGGAAACTGTTCTTCCAGGTCAGACTGTTCATCTTCAGGAGTTTCCTTGAACAAGCTGGGGTGGATCTTCCTCAAGTGTCTCCTGTTTCTCCTGAGCATCTTTCCTTCTGGGGTTTGAACTGTGTAGGATCTCGGTTCCTCCCTCTGGTGGACAACGACTGCTGGTTCCCACCCACGCTGTGTGTGCATGTGCACTGTGTCACCTGGGGACAACACCGGCAACGCTTTTGCACGTTTATCAAAGTGTTGTTTCTGGCGCGACTGCATGTCTCTTATTTTGTCATGGACGTTGTGTAGGGATGATTGTCGGAGCACAGCACTGGAACATGGCAGTGTGCTCCGCAGGACTCTTCCCATCAACATTTGTGCAGGAGACATGTTCAGTCCTGTAACTGGGGTATTCCTCAGAGACAGTAGCACTAGGTGTGGGTCTGTGCCAGTTTGCCATGCTTTCCTCAGAGCATGTTTGACAGTCTTTATGGCTCTCTCCGCCATTCCGTTTGAGGAGGGAAAACCTGGGCTGGAGAAGGTAAGCTTTATTTCCCATGTTTTTGCAAATGACTTCATCTCCTGACTTGCAAAAGGAACGTGATCACTTACAATCTCCTTGGGGATCCCATGTCTTGCAAATACAGATTTCATCCTTTTTATTATTGTGCAAGCCGTCTTGTCAGAAAGGTTCAGTACCTCTGGATACTTAGTCAGGTAGTCCACTAACAGTAAATATGATTGACCATTCAACTCAAAGATGTCAGCTCCCAACTTCATCCACGGCAGCTCTGGGATCAAATGGGGAACAAGTGGCTCAACCTGTTGCTTTGGTTGCATTTGTTGGCATTGTGCACATTTTTCGATCATGTTCTGAATGTCATGTCCCATCCCAGGCCAGTACAGTACTCTGCGTGCTTTAGATTTAGTGCGCTGTACTCCCTGATGTGCAATGTGCAGCTTTTCCAAGATTACATTCCTGAAGTTTTGTGGTATCATGATTTTGTTTCCACACATGACAATGTCCTTGTGAATGCTAATATCATGTCTCATTGGCCAGTATCCTTGAAGTGTCCTGTCCAAATCTCTCCTCTTTGTGGGCCAGCCATTCATGTGTTTTTCACACACCGCCTGTAGCACTTTGTCTTTTGCTGTCGCCATTTTCAGCTGGTTGAGGGTCTCTTCACTTAAACCATCTGTTGCCTCCAAAGCATATACAACTTTTTCCTCACAGAGATTCTCATCAGTGATGTCACTCACACAGGTTGTTGTGGCACGCGAGAGGGTATCAGCAATGTGCATCTGTTTGCCAGGTGTGTACGTTACAGTGAGATCGTACCCATGGACGAAATTTTGATTTCAGATGTGGGGGGGACACAGCAGGCTTGTGTGCATCTGGGGTGGGGGGTGTTATATAAAGTTACAGACCCCTTGACGCGTCACGTGCCCAAGCTCCCGCCCCCCAGCTTTTGACTTGGGGGCAAGAAGACGGTACAGCCCCACTGAGCACCATTGTTATTATCTGTCTGTCCCTAGACCAGACCTAAGGTGGGTCAGATGCAATAAAGTTCTGAAATCTGCATTTTTTGAACTGTCACAAATCAAATAAAGGTTTAACCAATCACAAACTGTTCTTTAAGGACTCTGCTATCAGTCTAATATAATCTAGTTAAGCTCTGAATAATCTAAGTATTGTAGTTTTTAGCAGAGCCAGTTCTAATGTGGTCTACAGGTGAAACTCAAAAATGAGAATCTGGTGCAAAAGTCCATTTATGTCAGTAATCCAGCTCAGACTGAGAGACCATCTAAAGGCTCAGGAACCCTCTGCAGGTGTTCTGGATTCATCAGCTGATTAGAGTGCGACACTTTGAGTCTAGAATATTTAACCTTTTCACTATATTTTAATTGAGATTCTGAATGTGGGGTTTTCATCAGCTGTAGCCATAATCATCACAATTATAACAAATAAAGGCTGAAATATCTGGCTTTGCACGGAATGAGTCTGTCTCATAGTTTAGTTTCACCTTTTAGGTTCAATTACTGCCACTCAGGTGTTCTTGTGCCTTTGATGAGCCTCAAGCTTCACTCAGCAGAAGCAGCTGGGTTAAGTTCAGACTTCAGCATCGGCCCTGTTATGACCAGAAATCTATCAGACAAGCAGATTAGGATTTGTTTTGCTCTCAGTGGGAAATTATCAAATGAAATTGATGTAAATATGACTACAACAACTAATTATAGGATACTATTGGACTGAAAGGCTGTGAACCAGAGACAACAGGACAGAAGTGAAGGTTTGTGCATTTAACAAAACATTTAATAAATAATCAGAGCTGCTGTAAAATATTCTCCAGTCCACATCCAGACAGAATCATCGTCTCTTCTGTCTCATGATCAGCAG
>SSNS01000905.1:74370-110443 GCA_006937985.1 Aphyosemion australe
GGTATAAGAGACAGCAGTGAGGACTGTCCATCAAACTAGGGGGCGGGACTTTAATCCAGGTCCAGAGGGCGAACACCAATCACAAAAAAAAGGAAAGGAATTTGAGATCCCTGCATATACCCTGCTGTTAAAACCTGGATGGCTGGGAGCTTTCTACAGCTGAATGAAGATAAGACTGAGATCCTCATCTGTGCCCCAGACAAGCTGGTTCCCAAAGTCAGAGACTCTCTTGGTCAGCTTGCATCACACCAAACCCTCCGTCAGGAATCTTGGTGTGACCTTTGACCCAGCTCTCACCCTGGATTCTCATGTCAGTTCTCTTGTTCACTCTTCCTTCTTCCATCTCAGGAACATTGCTAAGCTGGGTCCCGCTCTGAACTGGAGATTGTTCTCCACACCTTCATCTCCTCACGCTTAGACTACTGCAACTGGCTTTTCACTTGTCTGAGCAGAACCTCCCTGAACCGTCTACAGGTGGTCCAGAATGCCTGTGCTAGGCTGCTGACCAAGTCCTCCAAACACACCCACGTCACCCCGCTCCTCTTCCAGCTTCACTGGCTGCCGGTTAACTTCAGGGTTCATTTCCAGATCCTGGTTCTGGTTTTTAGGGCCTTACATGGACAAGCACCAATTTTTAAAGAATTATTTACATATTTATTGAGATGATTTTTATTAAAATTTTTGTTCTTGTGAAGTGCTTCATGATTTTTAACTTGAGAGGCATTCTATAAAAATAATTTCTTCTTTTATATAAATACAGGCCATTTACCAATTTTTGAGGTTGTCAATGTGATAGAGAAATCTGATTAGTTCTAATAAGCTTACAATTTAATAAAAATGTTTAAATATTCACCTCACATGAAAAAGTCCCTCAATTCAAAAGTTATTTCCTGTTTTCTGAGTCTGTTATTATGATCTCACCAATAATTCAGCAGTTTATTATTTATGTGAATATAAATTTACAGCGGTTGGTAACTTGCATCATGTGTTTCTGTGTTTTCCACAGATGTTCAACAGATGGTTAAAGAAGAAGTTCCTGGTATGGACCAGCAGGACCCAGAACACCTCCACATAAAGGAGGAACAGGAGGAACTCTGGCCCAGTCTGGAGGGAGAACAGCTCCATTTGAAGGAAGAGACTGATCCTGCCAGGTTGCCATTCACAGCAGTTTCTACGAAGAGTGAGGATGAGGAAGAGAAGCCTCTTTTCTCACAGCTTCAGCAGCATCACATAAACAGTCACGTTAGAGTCCACACAGGACAGAAACCTTTTGCCTGTGAGCTCTGTGGACAAAGATTCAGTCTTAAGACATATTTAAAAAAACACATGAGAGTCCACACAGGAGAGAAACCTTTTGCCTGTGAACTCTGTGGACACAAATTTAATCATAAGGCAAGTTTAAACAAACACACGATAATTCACACCGGAGAGAAACCTTTTGCCTGTGAACTCTGTGGACACAAATTTAGTCGAAAGGAAACTTTAAAAAGTCACATGAGAGTCCACACAGGAGAGAAACCTTTTGCCTGTGAACACTGTGGACAAAGATTTAGTCATAGGAATAGTTTAAAAGATCACGTTAGAGTCCACACAGGAGAGAAACCTTTTTCCTGTGAACTCTGTGGACAAATATTTAGTCATAAGGCAAGTTTAAACAACCACATGATAATTCACACAGGACAGAAACCTTTTGCCTGTGAACTCTGTGAAAAAAGATTTCGTTCTAAGACAAATTTAAATAATCACATGAGAGTCCACACTGGACAGAAACCTTTTGCCTGTGAAATCTGTGGACAAAGATTTAGTCATAATAAATGTTTAAAGGGACACATGAGAGTCCACACAGGACAACAACCCTTTGCCTGTGAGCTCTGTGGACAAAGCTTTAGTCAAAAGATAAAATTAGACATTCATATGAGAGTCCACAAAGGACACGAAAGAGCAAGTCACCCCGAAACTAATGTTATTTTGATAATAAACGGTATAAATCAGTGTCAAAAAATGCCGTAAACAAGGGAAGTCATTATTTTGGCATTTTAGTGCATTTTATGTCAAATTTAAATATTCAGCTTAAAACTGACAGTGTAGTGCCCTCTTTAGGTTTAAAATCTGCACTAAATTGAATTTGAATCAACCATAGCTATTGTCAAAGATGTATCCTGTGACATTGTCAGTTTAAGCTTGGCATCTATACTCTGCTGTTAAATAGTTTGTGTAGTGTGTAAATCTTGTTTTTTTTCCCAGTGGTTTGTACTTTGTGAGTTGCATTAATATAACTACAGATGGTGGTTGCAGGATTGGCCCCAGCTAGAGTGACCAGATGTCTCTCTTTGTGTGGGACAGTCTAGCTTTTCCATTACTTTATACACGTCCTGCAGATTCAGACAGTGTCCCATTATTAACAGACTCCATTTGGTGTTTAAAGCTGCATTTAGAACCTGTAACTGATTGTGTGGTGAACAACAAAACTACAAAAGATGGATCAAGGAAGCGATAGAAATAAGGAGACGTGGACACAACCATGAACAGAGACGATAGGGTTTACACGTTAGATCACGCATGGGACTGTGTCATCAGCGAGGAAAACACGGGCAGCAGGGGGCGACACCGTCCTCTGCTTCCCGCGGATAAACAGAGAAGGAAGTGAAGTCGCCGACAGCGACTTAGCTCTGAGGATGACCACAGCTGGTGGTTGAAACATCAGCAAAGAAATGTAAAACTATCTTTTTTCTGTGTTAGAAAAAGAACCTAGTGATGCATGAAAGGACACACAGAATGAACTCACAACAGATACTGATGCATGCTTTTATCACCAGTAGAATAGACAAGTGTAAAGCCCTGCTGTCTGGTGTTCTGCTGTCTGGTGTTCTGCTGTCTGGTGTTCTGCTGCCTGGTGTTCTGCTGCCTGGTGTTCTGCTGCCTGGTGTTCTGCTGCCTGGTGTTCTGCTGCCTGGTGTTCTGCTGTCTGGTGTTCTGCTGCCTGGTGTTCTGCTGTCTGGTCTTCTGCTGTCTGGTCTTCTGCTGCCTGGTCTTCTGCTGCCTGGTCTTCTGCTGTCTGGTCTTCCCAAAAGGAGCATTTCAGATTTACAACTTTTACAGAATTCAGTCGCACGTGTCCTGACGAAGACCAGGAGGCTGGAGCACATTACACCAGTCTTTGAATCATTGCATTGGCCTTCTGTTTGTGTCGGGGTCAATTGGAAGGTTCTTTTAATGGTTTTTAAATGTCTTAATGGTCTTGGGCCTTCTTATCTCTCAGAACTGCTTTTACCATACAAACCCTCGCGGCCTCTGTGCTCCTCTGGCAGTCGTCTCCTGTTTATCCCTAAGGTCAGGACACTCACGGAGAGACGTCTTAGTATTATGACCCTGCCTCTGGAACAGGCTGCTGGAGAACCTCAGGGCCGTGTAGAACGTTCATGTTTTTAAGAGCAGGCTCAAGACTCACCTTTTTAGCTTTTAACTGATTATTATTTATTATAGTTTGATTACTTGCTTTGCATATTTTAATTGATTACATTCTATCACTGTTTTATTCTACATCTGTATTATTTTAATATTTATTATTTAGTTTTATTATTAGTTTAGCTCCTGTTATTGGGGGTGGGGTGTTATTGTAGGGTCATTTTAATCTGTAAAGCACCTTGAGTTGCATTCTTTGTAGGAAAAGCGCTTTATAAATAAAGTTTGATTGATTTGCAGATGAACGTTTTATTTAAGACTCTGACCTGTGAACCATTCAGACATAAAAAGTCTCCATTACTCGAGGGATGAGCCTCAGTTGAGTCGACGCATAACTGACACCTTAAAAAACAGATTTAAGGTGGATCTTTAGTCTCTTTGTTACCTACAGCTCTGCTTTCATGTGAAAATCACCACTTCAACTAGGAGCTGGAAATCAAAAGTGGAGCAGAAACAAAGAATCCATCCTCAAACCAAAACTGTTATTGATGGAACGTTTCAGGTCTCTGAGCTTCTTCAGACTCCAACTAAAAGACCAGAGTTAATGACCCAGTCAGGCTGAATGTTTGTCTTCTTTACACAGTAAAACAACTTTTATCACTTTGTGTTTTTACTCCAGAAAACAAACCTTCATTATATCATCAATGTTCTCTTTTTCTACTGATTAAAAACAAGAAGAAATTTAATGTTTTACATCTAGAAGGAACAAAGTGGTCAATAACAGCTTTTCTGTTTCACTTCTACACACCATCAGAATAGAACAGATTCCACTTCAATAGCAGCTAAAAGTCAAACCCATCTAAATGATTACGTTCACCATTGGTCAGTGTACTTTTTGGTATTTGAATTTTCGTTTTAGAAGCAAAAACGAAAAAAACAAAATATAAGAAAATTTCTGACTTTTTAAAAATTTTTTATTTCTTTTACTTCGAACAAGGTTAAATAATATTGAATTCACAAAAAATGGGAAAAAAACCACCACAAATGTTTTCTGTGAAAAAATAATAATTAAATAATAATAGTAATTAAAAACAAAAAAAAGCCTTACCATATAAGACTTTCCAACTTATATCAAAGTATCAAACTAAAATTGTTCGAAAAGGAATAGGAAGAAGCATAGCTTATTTCACCTATCCCTAAATTACTTTACACACTTAAAAATTAAAAATATCAGAGCACAACAACGACTGAGTGCAACATCACAATACAACAACACAAATATCAACATCAGAGTATAACAACATTAATGTATAATGTCACTACCGTTTATGTATTACTCATTCTTCCTCTTGTCTGTATCTGGAGAAAATTTGTTCTTTGCATAATTTTTTAATTGCAATATATTTATACTTTGTTTGATAGTTTCTTCAATACTGTTCCATAATATAACTCCACTGATTGACATACACATACTTTTAAGTTTTGTTCGAGCATAATGCTGTTTCATATTTAATTCCCTTCTCAGATTATATCCCCCTTGTCTTTCTGCAAACATCCTTTGAATATTATCAGGCAGTGTTTTTTATTGACTCTATACATGAATAATGTAGTCCTAAATTCTATCAAATCTTTAAACTTTAAAATTTGCAATTTTATAAACAATCTATTGGTATGTTCTTGGTATCCAACATAGCTAACCAACCTTATGGCTCGTTTTTGTAACGTACAAAGTGAATATAGGTAGGTTTTATAGGTGTTTCCCCACACTTCAACACAGTAAGTTGCGTGCATTTGCGTTTCGTGCTCCATCGCTCTGGAATGCTCTGCCACAGGACATCAGACAAGCATGCTCAGTGGAAGTTTTTAAAGCTAAACTGAAAACCTACCTTTTTACTAAAGCTTTTACTGATTGATTACTCGATTCTTTTTAATTTTTTTTTTTTTAGCCGTTTCTATGTCCTGTTTTAGCTTGTTCTTAATTTTGATTTTATTGCTTATGTGTACTTCATTTGTTTACAGCTGATGCTGTTGTTTTTATACTGGGGTACTGTTTTTTATTTTTTATTTGTTTTTTATTTTTTATGTTGTGCAGCGCTTTGTTTAAAGGCGCTATAGAAATAAAGTTATTATTATTATTACAGTAAAACAACTTTTATCACTTTGTGTTTTTACTCCAGAAAACAAACCTTCATATCATCAATGTTCTCTTTTTCTACTGATTAAAAACAAGAAGAAAAATAAATCTAACATTTAATGTTTTACATCTATAAGGAACAAAGTGGCTTTTCTGTTTTACTTCTACACACCGGGTGAAGAGAAAGGGTGGCCGGAACCTTCTATAAACTTGTTTCTATTTGTTTCTCAGGGCTGCTTCAATGAAAACAAACAACAAAAACGTTTCTTCCAAAACCTTTACATAATTTTTTTTTTTTTTTGCCCCTGAAGAAAAATATCAATGTGGTTAAAGATCATAAAGTCAAGAGAAACAGACTTGTTCAGATTTAGATAATGGAACACCATAAATAAAGTATTTTTCTCTTGCTTTTAGAGAAACCACATAAATAATACCAATATTCTAACAGAGGGAAAATAACTGGTGTTTACTTTAAGCTCCTGTCTGGGGAAGTTCTCACAAGTTCTGTGTGGTTTAGGAGTCAAACACTGAACACACAGGTTATTGCTGTTCATCCAGACTCCTGTCAGCAGGTGGCGGTAGTGCACCTTTACGTTGGTTGCACAGAAGAAGAAGAAAACCGGAAGCTGCTAGCAGAGCTAGCTTGTTGTTGTTCTGGTGTGTGAGGTGAATATTTGAGGCTCTGCAGTAAAAATGTCTTCACTTCAGTCTCTGAGAGAGTTGATCAGCTAAAGCGACTAACTGCTGCTGCTGCAGAAATCTTCTCACCAGGCTGTGGAAACTTTCTTCTCCTCAACAACTTGGTGGAGTTGTTTCCAGAAGCAGAGAAGATCTTCTGCGGTCTTCGTGACAACCGGAGCTCCAGCATCAGGTGAGAAAGCGGTGAGTTCAGCTTTTCTCTAGACTTCCTGCCCTCTGGATCTGCTGCTGTTCCTTTGGCCTCTCTGAGAAACGCGCTCGTTTTGCTGCTTTCATCAGATTGAAGAGGTTCCCTCTATCAGACTCGCTCATTTGAGTTGGTCATGATGCAGGATCGCTGCTCGCTAGCTCTCTGATCCATCCTGCTCACACTCTCCGACGGAAAAGCCCCGAATCTGAATGTGACTCTGGAGGAAAAAGCGGTTAGCTCTACTCCGTGAACTCTGGTGACCAAAGGTCCTCTTTTCCAGACTGGATGTGTCCTCAGCTGATCAGAACCAAAGCGTTGGATCTTTAATCTCATGAGTTCTTCTGAAGCAGCATCTTAATCAGCTCTCCTGCTTTGTTTCTATTGCAGCTGTTAGCTAAACACGGCTAAAGAAAACCTGCTACCACTTCAGGATCATCCATCAGCTGGGACTGGTTCATCGTGTTTACGTCACCATCTGGACCTGGACAGCATGGATACAGGTACTGGTGTGGGTGTGTGTGCGTGTGTTCGTGTTCTCAGACAGGCTCTCAGGTTCGCTGGTTTATTACGTAATAAGCAAGCCACACCTACATGTTCCAACCCACTTTGGAATGTTGCAGCACCACTTATGTTCCAGGATGTACGGGAATATCCAGACTAGAGATTGACCGCTATTGGTTTTTCTATTGCCGATAGGTGGCAGTCATGCTCAGCCAATGGCCGATAAGTGCTGCTGATTCTTTGGGCCGACAGCGACTAAACTAAACAGTTTAGTATTTTTGTAGAGCAGGGATCTCAACACGTCACTCGCCTGGAAGCAGTCAGCGAGCCATCCTGCCAACTTGTAATTAACGAGGGATGGCTTTAAAATTTGATGGCAAGCCGTCCCCGTCTTCTGTATTATCTAATCTAAAATCTGCATTTTGTGGAAGTAAAATAAAAATCTGATTATTGCACAAATCTTTCTGCAAACGTGTTCAAGTCTGTGTAAATAAGCAGATTAATTGCTCGGGTCGCAGCACAGATCTCAGTTTCTGTCGGCTTTGATCTCAGCGGCTGGAGCTGTGATGAAGATGCGCGTCTAAAGAAGACGGGGTGACGTTGGTTCTACAGACCTGGTTTGGGTTTCAGGAGTCTGATTCTGAAAAACATCCTCAGTAAAATATTCGGGGTGACAGTAAAGTCCTATCTGCGGTAAGAGCTCGTTAACGCTAATGAAATAACGTTCATTTATTAACACATGATGAACACGTTTCCAGACTTTCTGGACATCTGCTGTGATTTAGTTTAAACAAATTTCCCTCAACAGTTTCAGCTGATTGTCCCGTTTACTAATAAAACACGATCATGATGGTTTTCTCTCTCTGCTCTGTGTTGCTGCACAGCCGTCAGACCCATGGATCAGCTGATCCAGAGGCAGAGAAAAAGGACAAACCTCCAGCCTTATTTTAATTTTGTCAGCAAAAAACGCAGCAAAAAATCATCTTCCTGCAGTTATTCACTAGTGAAGCAAAACTTAACTTTCATGAAAAACCAATCAAAAATGATTAAATGATTCAGGAAAGCAGGAAGAAATGTTATTTCTGTTTTTATATTTTTTTACTTCAGTTCAAACTATTTAGAATTTTGTGTTTTCATCACATTTAGCTTGAATTTTATTATAAATATCTTCAGCTTTATTCATTTTAGGAGACTTTTTGTGTTGCTTTGCTTGTAAAAATAATCAAAACATAATTACTTGAAAGGTTTTGTATTAAATCCCATTTAAAGAACATTAAATGTTCTTTAAATAGTTTTTGGAAGTATTGGAATGTCAATATTGATGTATTGAAATAGAGAAAGCAACTTGTGAATACAATGCATGTTGATAACCAGCTCCGGTGGCCTAGTGGTAGAGTGTCAGTGTCCGCCCTGGGACTGAGAGATTGGGGTTCGAATCCCAGTCGGGTCATACCAAAGACTTTGATAAAAATGGGACCCAATGCCTCCTCGCTTGACACTCAGCACTAAGGGGTTGGATTGGGGGGTTAAACCACCAAATAAGTTCCCGAGCGCGGCCACAGCTGCAGCTCACCGCTCCCCACCATGAGGATGGGTCAAATGCGGAGGACAATTTTCACCACACACCAGTGTGTGTGACAAACGGATGGCTTTAATCTTTAATATAGTAGCATAGCATTTTAACATAGTAAGCATATTCACACATGGAAAGTATCAATGTGAATAAATCGTATAGCAGTAGCTCTTCTGTACTTTCATGGTGTAAAAGTAGCTTATGCTCTCTAAAAGGATGGAGACCCCTGGTTTAGAGCATCCATCTTCAGTTCAGTCTGTAGCAGAAAGAATTGAGGAGAACTCCAGCAATGAAGAACTCGGCACATTTCAGTCTATAATAAATATTAGAGACACATCTGAATAATCACACTAATCTAATAAAAGTGCACCCTAACTATTCACTAGTGTTACTGACTGTTGATGTTGCACAGATTTTACGTAGAAACGAACCGTACAAATAAAAAATAGTCTTTAGTCAGAACACGTCTCGTCTGTTCCTGATCACAGATTACATGCTAAACAAAAAAAAAAACAGTAGTAAATATATATATATATGTATATGTATATGTGTGTATGTATATATGTATATGTATAGTGCTCATTTTCTGTGTTTTTCCGTTCACTGCGTCGTCCAAATAAAAACAGCAGAAACAAACGACAAGCTCCAATCTGCTGGGTTCCTTATATAGGAAACGTTTTTACTGATTGGCTTAATGAACTGAACTGTATTGGAATGTTTACTTTGTGAAGTGACTTGAGACGACTCTTGTCGTGATTTGGCGCTATATAAATAAACTGAATTTGAATTTGAAAAACTCACTCAATTCAAAAGTTATTTCCTGTTTTCTGAGTCAGTTCTGATCTCACCAACTTAAAGCAACAATACAACTGTTTATTATTATATGTGTGATGGAAAGTTACAGCGTTTGCTATTTGTCGACTTTAGTCAACCCAGGAAAGCTTGCAGTGAAGCTCCACAACATGGGACTGCCTATATCACTGTGCTACTCACAGACATACATACCTAGACGCCTCGTGGACTGGCGCTGCCTATTGGAGCTGCCGTAGTGGCAGGACGCCATCTTAGGTGGGTCTCTATTCATCCCCAGTGCATTGATTTCTACTGAGGAAGGTGCTTACCCAGCTAAAAAACACATTTTATCATGCTTTTTCACAAAATCAGACACATGGTATGGCATGATAATTAAAATATAAACATAATTAAACAAAATAAATTAAAATATAAAATCCCATCAGGTAGGCTAGAAAAGTCTAGTAATCCCACGTGATCTGTTTTCAATAGTACACCGGTTGTTGCAGCTGTAGGCTGCACAAAAATGGTCATAGTTGCTCACTCTGCATTGAGTTTGGAGAGTGAGGAGACCCATCCAATCGGGCAGCGACGCTGTTACACTCTCCAGCGCCCAATGGGGCGTCTACGTATTCATGTCTATGGTGCTACTGGATGCGAGACTTCCTAACAGGAAGGCCTCAGGCAGTGAGGTTAGTGAACTTACAAATCATCTACCCTGATCCTGAACACAGGCACCCCACAGGGCTGTGTGCTCAGCCCAGCCCTCTTCAATGTGTTCACACAGGAGAGTTGTGCCAACTATCCCTGAAATCTGGTCGTGAAGTTTGTAGATGATACCACTGTGGTGTGTCTCATCTCAGACAATGATGAGACACACGGGAGATTCAACATCTGACAGAATGGTGTTCACTCAACAACCTGGTCTTGAATAGCAACAAAATCAAGGTGGTTTTAGTGGACTACAGGAAGTCCAGGATGAGGGAACACACCCCTCTCAAATTCAGCATCAAATTATAGACATGAAGATACGTACCATTAGACTGGGTACAGCTGCTTCTTTAGGGCTATAAAATCACCCCCACCCCCACTCACCCCTCCCAACACACACACACACAATGTACAGGTTTGAGTAGTGGGGTCAAGGTCTTATTTTATTTATTTAACCTTGTTTTAATCCTGTTTTTACATGTTTTTTATTATTGTGTTTATTTGTCTGATACTATAGCCGGGGGACACTAAATGCAATTTTGTTATGTGTATACATAATGACGATTAAGAGTTCTATTCTGTTCCATTCACATTATGTGTTTCTGTGTTTCTCAAAGATGTTCAGCACATGGTGCTGGCTAAAGAATTTCCTGGTGTGGACCAGCAGGACCCAGAACACCTCCACATAAAGGAGGAACAGGAGGAACTCTGGACCAGTCTGGAGGGAGAACAGCTCTATTTGAAGGAGGAGACTGATCCTGCCAGGTTTCCATTCACTGCAGCTTTTTTAAAGAGTGAGGATGATGAAGAGAAGCCTCTTTTCTCACAGCTTCATTATCAGCAGCAAATGGAAGACCGAGATGTTTCAACCAGCAGCTCAGCTGACCAGATGACAGCAGAAACTGGTGAAGGAGCAGAAACTAGAAAGAACCTAGATCTAAACCATCATGAACAGACATTAAGTTCTTCAGAGACGGAAGTTAGTGGAGATGATGAAGAAGAAGATGATGATGTGAATCTAGACTCCGAGTTTTCAGACTCTGGGCCTGAAACTGGAGATAGAGTCAATGACTGGAATGAGAGCAGGTCTTCTGAGTCAGATGTTAAGACTGTCAACAAATCCTTTAACTGCCCTGAGTGTGGCAAAGAATTTCTCCACAAGTGGACTCTCCAGAGACATGTGAGAGTGACGAGTCGTTTAGCAACAAGGTCTTCAGGCTGTTTGGTTAATAAGAAATGTGTTAGAGTGACGCAACATGTAGACTCGTGTAGGAATGTCCAGAAAGAATCAAAATCATTTAGTTGTGATGACTGTGGAAAAATACTTGGTCATAAGAGAAGTTTAAACCGTCATATGGGAGTCCACACAGGACAAAAACATTTTTCCTGTGAACTCTGTGGGCAAAGATTTAGTCAAAAGACAAGTTTAAACAGTCACATGAGAGTCCACACAGGACTGAAACCTTTTGTGTGTAAGGTCTGTGGACAAAGATTTACCCAAAAGGGAACTTTAAACATTCACATGAGAGTCCACACAGGACAGAAACCTTTTGTGTGTGAACGCTGTGGACAAAAATTTAGTCAAAAGACAAGTTTAAACAGACACATGAGAATCCACACAAGACAGCAACCATTTGCTTGTGAAGTCTGTGGACAAAGCTTTAGTCAAAGGACTAATTTAAACAGACACGTGAAAGTCCACACAGGACAGAAACCTTTTGCCTGTGAACACTGTGGACAAAGATTTAGTCAAAAGACAAGTTTAAACACTCACATGAGAATCCACACAGGACAGAAACCTTTTGCCTGTGAACTTTGTGGACAACGATTTAGTCAAAAGACAAGTTTAAACACTCACATGAGCGTCCACACAGGACAGAAACCTTTTGTGTGTAAGATCTGTGGACATAGTTTTAGTCTAAGGACAAATTTAAACAGTCACATGAGAATCCACACAGGACAGAAACCTTATGCGTGTGAGGTCTGTGGACAAAGATTTAGTCATAAGACAAGTTTAAACACTCACATGAGAGTCCACACAGGACAGAAACCTTATGCGTGTGAACTCTGTGGACAAAGCTTTAGTCAAAGTACACATTTAAACAGACACATGAGAGTCCACACAGGACAGAAACCTTTTGCGTGTGAACTCTGTGAACAAAGATTTAGTCATAAGACAACATTAAACAGTCACATGAGAATCCACACAGGACACAAAGAACATATTTAAAGAGCAAATCACCCTCAAATTAACTTTCTTTTGCTGATGAACTGTATAAATTTTGGGTTTCGCTTAGGTTACTCAACCGAACTGACTACCTCCTATCTCGCAGAAAATATTAAAAGAACTTTAGACAACGGTAATGTAATTGGTGCAGTTTTTATCTACGTTATTCTTATGGCCCGTGATACTTTGCGCGAAAGATGCAAACATGCATGAACACCAGCTGTCACAGCTCAAACGGGACACCGTTACACTCCGTCTGCCTACTGAAGCAGAGAGGTGTGTGTGTGGGGGGGGGTGATCTTAAAGTCTGGCCAAAGCTAACGTACAGTAGCATTTTAGCTACTTTCTGAACTCGGTTGTGTCTGACAGTGAGGCAATAAACAATCTTGAAATCTATGAGTCTTATCAGTACCTACATCGTAATAAGGTTGTCGGTGTTTTGTTGAAAGAGGTGGGACACAATCTTATTTACTTAAAAGCTGAGTCAGAGCCTTAAATCCCTCATCACCAAGCCTGGGTTTTAGTTTCTACATCAGGTGAAATACAAACAGCAGGATGGCACTTTTAGGTTAATAACAGTAGTCTAAACGCACGTTAAATTATAACTATTCAGAAAATTGTACACATGAAATCATTCCTGTTGTTGTGAGACTGCTGTCAGATCTCTTTACTACTCGGCATCTCTTCTCCGGAGTTTTGTCATATCCAACTACAAAGTAGGATGCGGGTGTTCCTCTCTGGGGGTTTTCACAATAAAATGAAAGGAGCGCACAAATAAAGTTTGTGGTGGTTTCAAGTTAAGATTTTTCAGCCACATCCTTCTGAGTTCCTCATCTCTGGAGAGGCGGTGAGAACCGTACCGACGCTCGCAGCTGCACGCTCTCTCACTCTGGAGGTGCATGTTCTAAATATCGCTCTTGTAGCTACAGATTTAATTGTCTCTGGTTGTTAGTACAAGCGCCAACAGCGCAACATCTCCCGAGGCGCATGACTACATTTTTCGGGGGTAAATATTTTTTAAAATCCTCTTCAAATGTTCAAATAAACTGCTACTAGCAACAAAACCTCACAATGCAAACCAATGAGTATGTGCTACTTCCGGTATCTCACCGGATGTTGTTAGCATCAGCGTTTCTCCATGAGGCTACTCAAAAATAATGTGGATAGATCTGAAAAAAGCCTTTGACAGTGAATCACAAAATGCTCCTACATAAACTCAGCAAATAAAATTTTTCACAGATGGCTATTAACTGGTTCCAGTCATATCTAAAATACAGGGAACAATGTGTCAAAGTAAATGGAACTAGATGAATTGCATTTCTTGCAGAAATGCTGTTTGAATGCTGCTTGCTGCAACTGATTGCTGGAGCTGCTTAAAGAGCTGAACTGAAGCGTAATACAGCCCAAAAAGTAGGTGAAGAATGGAGAGAGAAAAATCTCAACAGAAAATTGAAATCTCTGAACACAGTTTAAAAAAAACTGGACAGCAGAAATGTTTAAACAGCTGGTATTTGAGCAGGAATGGTGTAATACTTAAATTTCCACAATTAGCCAAACTGTGAATTTAGCAGCGTATAACATTTTTAAACTTGATGCAGAATTCAAAGCTTTAAAGGCAAACAGAAGAACGTTAAGGTTAGAAGCAAATAATCTGTTTAACTCAGGAAAGGGTTAATATGGAGCAACAATAATTGAAAACACAAGACAAAACTCAAAAAGATAGTTGCATTAGGTACTAGCTGATTAGTCTGTTTTGAGCTCAAACAGCAGTGTAACATGACACTTCCCTTTTAAAACACATAAAGAAGTTGTACCCAATCAGAGGGCTCCACTAGCAGAAAGAGTTGACAGTTTTTCTCAGTTGCTAAAACACTAAAATCCATTGGCTGAAGGAAGCTCTCAGTTGCTTGAACTCATTCAGCTAACTGTTCAGTCTGTCGTCAATACCTTAAACCATTTCACATGGTTTAGCAAAACTCTAAACACATTCACATTCTGAAAACACATTCTGCACTCTAATGCACATGTCATCCATAATGGTAAACACAAGTTGCAACAATTACATATAAAGAGAGCAGAAATGTCTCAACACATTTCAACAGATCAATTGACTTGTTTCAAATGACGTGACAACCAATATAAGCCAGTTCAGAGAGCAAACAGGTTGTTGAAAAGAGCCCCCCCTCCTCCCCCAGTTGCCGCAGGAGGAAAAATAATGCATGTGATGTCAATGAAGTGCTCTGGCCTGACCCAGCCCAAAGACAAGAAGAAGCCCATTGATCACATGTTTAGCCTTTTGATTTGTGTCACTTTCATTGTATACTGTAGCACAGTGCATTGCAGGCTGTATATGGTACAATAAACAAAATGTATGGCCCTGAACATTGTACCTTCCGTTTATTTTCAGTACTGACTGCTCACTAGATTTTGACTGGTTACAGGATCATCAAAGAAATAAAATGACAGTATCACAGAGATAAATGCAGGGTACAGCACTGGGTGCAAGAAGGAGGAAGAACAAAAGAAAATGCAAAGAGCGAAACAGTAATTTCTGATCAATGACAGAAACATGAAATTTGTTTTGAGATAAAAATTGTACTTCTCCCTGAGAACAATATGTTTTGAACATTGTGCTTTCTATTTTTTGGTATACAGTTTACTGACTGCTTGGTAGTGTATGTAAGTTTGAGCAATTTGAGAGCAGTGGTTGATTTTAAAGCACAAGTAAAACTGTTTGAGGCGAAAGTTTGATTTTGCAAGAGGAGTCCGAGGTTTTGTAAACCGTTCTTGAAGCTGAGGTTTTGTTTTTAATGTTTTGAGAAAATGGAGCAAGGTTTCAGGAATTGTGTTTCAGCAGTTGAAAAAAACTAATAGCTGAAATGTGAAATTAGGGCAATTTAGATGTTGTAAAGCAGCTATCAAAATGTACCAAGCATCATTTTCTGAAGAGCAGCAATTTAAAAGCTTGGAACTCATAGTTAAACTTCAAAAATAGTTTTGAGTGTGTAGTAAACAAATAAATAAAAAGAATGGAAATAAAGTTTAATTGTTGAAAGCACACTTGGCAGGTTTCCTTGTTTTTAGCACCCCCTACTGTGTCAGTTAGTGAAAGCAAAAGTGAAACTTATCTCCTGGCTGTGCGTTCGTCTTTTTAACACCTTAATCTAACTGCTGAAATGTCTCCTCAGCCTTCATTAGTGTCTACAGGAGCGGTTCATCACTAAATCAAACAAATCAGCTGTGTTCACGATCTAAAACATGCAGGAAACATGCTGGAAACAGACTGCAGCACCAGGCATGTCAGCTGAATGTCCAGCAGTGAGCGGCTCGCCACTCTGAAGTTCAGTGGCGGCTCGTCCATAGGGGGCGCTAGGGCGCCGCCCCACCAGTCTCACAGGAAGAGGATGAAGAAGAGAGGAATCACAAAATGTATTTAAAAAAACATAAAATTTAAACTAAACGATCTATACACCTTATGGGCTGTAAGTGCTGTGTGTAATCTGCATTTAATTGTAGTTTAATAAAGTTAATACTTTTAACACGGCCGAAACGTCAACGTACTTCCTGTCACGTGTCCTCTCGCGGGCGCAGCAATCTTTACCATTGACTTAAAACGGGCTAACTGGCGCATGCGCGCTGGATCCCCAACGACAAGGAATAGGAGAGCTTTTGGGCGCATATGGTTGCGATCGCAAGCAAACGGGGGGAGTCTGCTCAGATCAGGAGGAGGATGCTGATTGGTCAGCTCACCCAGCCCAGACAGAACCGGAAATTTCTCCACAGGCTAGTTCACCGTCCTTTGTTGTTGTGGAGCCGCTGCTAATGTTGACTATGGAGAAAACTAGTAGTTTCATCTTTTTATCAGTGGATTCTACGAACCAAGTGGATTTTTTACTATAAGATGGATTATTTTGACCAGCAAGGTAAGACAGAATTTAGCTTTTGACTTCATGAAAATAGCTTTGTTTTGCTTTTCATTTAGCAGTCATTGGATGGTGTTGAGGTAGAAAACATGGATTCTATCGTTTAAAAGAGCCTCTTCCTGTTTAGTGTGTGTGCAGTTTGCATATATTGGTGAATATGAAGCATGTTTTTGGAACAACTTTGTAGCTAAGTGCTCCTGGACCAGTCCGTAGATTTCAAGTTGTGTGACGCATAAGGTAATTTGGCGTTCCCTAGTGGTGATATGTGGTTAGCGCATCTGAAAAACTGACCTGCAAAATAAAGGAAAAAACGACCATTTATATAGTGCCTCTCAAGATAAAAACCAGTCCATTCACAACAACTAACATAAAAAAATAAAATAAAAAATGCGCCCCACCCAAAAAAAAAATTCACCAGCCGCCACTCTGAAGTTGCAAATGTGGTATTCTGGCCACAGAGGGCAGATAATTTTCTTGAGCCAGTATGTGCTAAAATGACCTTTTACAGTGTGTAAACGCTACAATTGTAAAATTTGTACCAGAGTTAGAGGAGAAAATTGTTAGTATAAATATTTAATAGTTTAAATGATCCCAAGCAATAGGCCTAAAGATCTGAACTCCTGATTAAAAGCTGACAGTTGAATGAAAGAAGTTGAAATGTCCTCAGTTCTTTCTGTGTTTTACCTTGTGGTCTGTGGGAGATATGCTGGTTTACTCACAGATGTATGTCAGAAGTGGAATAAGAGCCTCACAACAACATTGGCCAGTAATGAGACCACGCTAGAATTAAGATGTAGATTTACAGGAGCAGCAGATTTCACCATTAGTAGAACTGTAAATACTGACAGAATTGTGTTAAAGGTTTCAATATTTTAATGTAAATTAATTAAAACATTATAATAGGGGGGGTCCAAGTTCTGGAGTGTGTTCTGGTGTTGGTCCAGGTCTTGGTTCTGGTACATTATGGCTGCTAAGTGCTAACAGAATATCCTGAACATTAAACAGTTGTGGATTTTGTGCTGCTCTGAGTTCTGGTTTAGGTTCTGGTCTTGTTTCTAACACTTGTTCTGGTCTGGGTTGTGGTCTGGTTTAGAATTAATTACATGTTACAGTTAATTAAATGAAATTCATGACATAACATTTGCTAAGTAGCTTGTGTAAAAAGTTTACTATAAAAAAATCCTACTTAAAACTAGTTAGTAGGAAGTACATTGTTACATATGTGTAAAGAAAAATGTGAACATTTTAATCAAAATGTTTGAGTTCAGTTAACTCGGGGGTAGGTAATACACCTGATTTTAATCAGGTCATTAACTGGCTTCTGCAGAGCTTTAAAAGTGATTCAGCTATAGAAGTAAACGTGTTAGAGCAAGGAAACGAAAGAGCATCATATGAATCACCTGATCAGCAGCTCATCAGGCTCAGCATAAGCCTGTTAATGACCTGCTGAATAAAATCAGGTGTGTGTTGAAGCAGGGAAACCTCTAAAACATGCTCCTTAGCACCTGTGTTGCCTACCCCTGCTGGTGTGAAGCGTCTCTCTGGTCTCCTGTCCTGCGCTACAGCTGTAGCTGCAGTAGCTACAGTAGCTATAGCTAGTAGCTATAGCTGTAGCTACTATAGCTACAACAACATAGGGTAAAAACCACAATGAATAAATGAAAAACAAATACAGTTTTGATTTGATGTGTAAAAATTTTGAAAACCGAATAAAATAACAGACTAATTTAAGCAATTAAGAACTAGACATTTATTAGGAACTATGTGTTATTGTTATAAATGTTTGTGAACATTTAAATCAAAATGCTTGAGGTAAACAACACAAATGATTTTAATGAGGAGGTGATTAACAGGCTGCTGCTGGTGAACAGGAAATTCAACTATTAAATTAGGTGTGTTAGAGCAAGAAAACAACAGGAAAATGGTGGATAGTGGTGGTCAAGAGCCAGCATTACATGTGATTCATTCAGAGGGACAATGCCATGCCTTCCATTATGAACCAACTGCATCTTTGTTGTAGAACAGGTGTGCCCAATCCTGGTCTTGGAGCGTTGCTATCCAGCACATGTTAGTGGTCAGCCCCTCTCCAACACACCTAACTTTAATCAGCAGGTGATTAACAGGCTTTTTAATGCTGAGCTGCTGCTCAGACACTCGTTCAGGAGTGACTAACGCCACCTTGACAGCAGCCTGTGAGCGGGTCAGCAACCTGAGGTAAGAGATGCAATTTAGACAAAGATGAGTTAAGAACAGAGCAGCTGGTTTTAACAAAGACTGTTTTTGAGTGTAGCTCAGCTCTTTACATTAATACACAGCTGGAGGTTATGAAAATGGTTAATTATGGTAGTTGTCCTGTAAAATGTTGAGTTATATTAAATTTAAGGAAACTGCAGTTAATGCCAGGCTGTGCTCAGATTAGTCACTACTGTTTTAAACCTTTTCCAGGTGTTTAACTAACTGAACTGATCTAGTCTTTATGTGTTTAAGTCTTAGTTTCTACTTGTTGTGAAATGTTAAAGGAAAGCCTAATTAGCTATTTGGCTGAAAACACTCGAAAGTAATGTTGGGTATTGGGTGGCCTTTTGTGTTAATGTATTTTTATTTTTTTGTCTTTCTGTTTCCAGGCTTTAAATGACCTTCTACAGACAAAACCCAACACCATGTGTTTCACCCCCACCCCACCATCCACAGAAATGAGGAAAATGAAAGAGACCCATGGTTGTGCAATGGAATTTTCACAGTTCACTGCACAACCTGTATTGGTTAAACCACATGTAGCAGGTTACTTCATACCACCTCTGCCTCAACTGAAACCAAACCTGTGCTGCTGCTGCATCCTTTAGGTGGATAACGGAGGGTTCAGAGGGAATTCTGCCTCTTTTTCCATTTCATTTGAGACTGAGGGCAGCCCCCCTGAAGATCTGTGTTCTTTGTGACTGATATGGGGGGGTGCCCTCTCAGCTCATACCCACGCATCATGTAGCTGCCACCAACTCTGACATTTTTTGACAAATTCTTCAAAAATTGTTATTTTGCACAACGGTTTCCCATCTGTGACGGCGACTACACGATTCTTTAAAGGTGTCGGCAGTGAGATGTGTCTCCTCAGGCCGGGAGCAGGTTCCCATTAGCATCATGAAGCTCAAACGGGTATTTTGTTTAAATGTATTCAAATTTAAACTTGGTGTAGTTTTAAATAAAATGATGTAACTCTGCAGGACGGGCCATGGCCTTGAGTTTGTGGAGGGAGGCAGCAGTCTTGGATGTTGCTGTGAATGACGGTCAGTGTCTGGACTGCAGCTGCAGTCCTTTACAACGGCGAAGGTGAGTAATTTAATGTAATACGTGGTGTTTAAACCCAGTCATTGGACAGTTTTAAATGTGTTTTCCTATCGGACTAGGTCACTGCAATTTACACTGAATGTGGGGGGTTTGATGGTATGACTTGCAGACTTATTGTGTTTTTTAAATAGTCTCAACAGAAAATGTTGCTGGAGAACCGTCACTGAACATCGTAGAGGTGATCGTGGATGAAGGAGACAATGGGATGCTAGGGGTCCTTGCTGAAGAGGATGAGTCTCCCAAGACCTTTGGGCCTTCAATGAAGAAGTGGAGGGGGGGGGGGGCTTCAATGCCATAGTTAAGTTGGAAGGAAGAACAATTGTGGAAATAAAATGATGAATATTTAACTGTCTTGTGACTTTTTAAAGCATTTCAGTCTGTTTTGAAATAAAACACTTGGTGGTTGGACAACATCTTGTAAGTAATTAAAATCACTGTTTAAATTCTTAATTTTAAAGAAAAGCAGTTCAAAATGGGCTGTATAAATATATTTTGCAACTAAATGTGATGGGACAGTGAACATTCAGAAAAGGCCCAATAGAAACTACCTTTAAAAAAATCAGGAAATTAAAGGGATGCTGAGTTTTGAATTTTTAGCACTAGTGAACTTATGTCCCCTTTGTGTGTTTAAATACCCTAATGTAACTGCTGAAATGTCTCCTCAGCCTTAGTTTCTACGTTGACTTATTTTAATGAACCACACATTGGTTCAAGAATGACCTTTTGACCCTGAACTACAGCAAACTGTCTCAACGTGTTTCACAATCAAACCAAAGATTTCTGATAACTTCACTGTCTTCATTAACCAGAAAGAAACCCATAAGTGGATGAGTTTAAATATCTGGGTGTTTTGGATTCTCATCTTAAACTTGAATCCCACATCAGGAAAGTGTCCAGACCCATTAGGACTGTAGTGGCCTTTAAAGGTCAATAGGTCATCAGTTACATTGGTTATTAGAATGGTACAGATTCTAGTTTGGTTCTCCAGCTGAACTGCTGAGGAATGTTTATCAGAACCAGAACAGGATGTTCAGATAGGTCATTTTCCAGCTACAGGCAGCCAAACTAAAGTCACCAGCAGATGCACTCTATCAGGCTGTGGAAAGTCCCGCTGACAGTGCAGAAGTTATTCTCTTAATAAATATGACCATATTTTGAGAACCCAATGAGCTCAGTCGATTTCCGCACTGCCTCGTCTAGCAGTGTGTGTATGCACACGCATGTAAGTTGCATAACACACATTGATGATAACAGTGAAATTGAAATGCCAATTTTGGTTTCAGATCAAACTACAGGACCAACCTGAACTGCTTCTGTCTGATAGGGCCATAGTTGCCTCCCTCCATACTGTTGGTGGGAGGGACCAAAGGGGTCGAGTGCAGTGAGAGAGGGTGGTAGCTGAAGGCGGGGACCTTGACTGCCTGATCCTCGGCTACAAAAGCTAGCTCTTGGTATGTGGAACCTTGCCTCTTAAGTATACAACTCCAAAGTGGTCAAAATGAAATAATTAAGACTTAATGAAATATCTACATGAATAAATAATAGACAATTATGTCATCTGACTGAAATTGTGATGTTAAAATCTAAGCTCAGTATTATGAAATATTTTTCATTCTTTTAAAATGTGTTTATTATAAAACTTCAGAAGTCCTTTTTCCACAAAAATCCAAATTACTATTGAGGCGTTTTTATTTAAAGGAGTCATCAACTGAAATCTTCACTTTTCCACTTGAACAAATGTCTATAATGGCTTCCTAATGAATTTTCACTGGCTGAGAAGCCGATATTTAACATTGAAGCGTTTGTTTAATCTTGCCTTCTTCAACCAGCTCACATGCACCCCACGAGCACGAGCACTCCAAAATGAGAACTTGAGCTCTGGCCTATATGTTGACACAAAGGCCAAATATGAAAAAAATATGAACCAGCAACGAACAAACCATAGCACAACAAAGCTCATTTCATAATGTGAAACGCATAAATGATGTCTTACCGTTTACGACTCATGTTATAATCCGTGTTATGGGAAACAAAACTATTGCCTTTTTATTTTTTTTTTATCATTTAACCATTTTTTAAACAGAAAAAAAACATTTAGATTAAAAACTCATTCAAAAGAGAGTCCTGGCCAAGATGGGCAGCAGCTCACCAGCAACAATAATCAACACACATGTGGAAAACCGTTTCCACATCATTAAACAAAAGGACATTAAGATAATCAGCCTGAAGAAAAAAAAGATAATTTCAGAAACAGCTTTTTTTTAGTTACATATTAACTTACCGATTGTTTTTTTTTCCAGATGATTGTGTTTGCTGGGAAAATCCCCCGCGATTCTCCTCCGTCAGCTACAAAGTCCAGTCTGAGGCTCGGCTTTAGCTCCCTAGCTCCAGGTTAGCTTTGCTAGCAGCTAGATTGCTACCTCAGTGGTTAGCTCCATTAGCTTAGATGCTACAATCAGGCTACAACAAGGTTACATCATTTCCGTTTGATGCGCCACCCTCAGCTCCACCTTTTCGCCCATTTTGGGATTTTTCGGTAGTGACGACACAAATTATACAAATTACATGGCCAAGACAGAAGTGGAGGGAACCGCCTATTTCTGGCTTCACCCACAGCCACGCAAAGAAGTGGGTGTTATCCGTCCATCTTATATATACAGTCTTTGCTCTCGACGGACAGTTATTTTTGGGGGCATATCTCGTCACCCCCCGCGATCGTCCGAGAGCCCTTGCGTCAACGCAAAATGGCGCTGTGTGTCTCCGTAATGATGCAGACAGACAAGAATAAATTAGGCTAAGTCCCGCTAGCATGACGGTAGCCGCACAGCTAATGGTGCGTTCACACCGGCCATAAAGTATGCGTCGCCAGCGTCAAGTTTCAATGTTAAGTCTATGGTAAGGCTCTTCAGAGCTGCGTCAAAGTCCCTGCGTCGCTTTGTGAGCGTTGGTCGCGTCAAAGCTTGATACTTTTCACGCTTTTCAAGCTTCAACGCAAACGTCAAAGCAAGCAACGTTAGCAACGCAAACGTCAAAGCAAGTTCAGCTAGCTGAACTTTCTGCGTCGCTTTACAAGCGTCAACCAATCAGAGCGCCAGTTGATACGTCACAGCAGAGCGAGGGAAGAAGGCAAATTCATTCAGCAATGGAGGAGAAACTTATCATCGCCGTTTGCAACTATCGGGAACTGTATGACCTGTCTTGCTACGCTTACCGAGATCGGAATAGAAAGGACCTTGCTTGGAGGAAGATTGTTAGAGAACTCGGCGTGTCGGGTGAGTGTTTTTTCAACGTTTATGCCGCCATTGTCTCGATCGGATCCGCCATTGTTACAAACATCTGGCAACAGAGAGCCGCGCACGCGCTCTTTCCTCCCTTCCCCTCCCCGTGGGGCTGACGCAACCGTCAAAGCAAGCTGCGCCAACGCAAGCTGCGTCAATGTCAAAAATATATAGGCATCAAAAACGGCATGAAGTATGCGTTGTTTGACGAATACGTCAAGGCCGGTGTGAACACAGCATTATGGTGCGTTCACACCTTGTGGGAAGCGGAAGTAAAGCTGCTTTCAGCAGCTTAGCTCTGAAGAAGGCCACAGTGATGGCCGAAACGTCAGCATAAAAAAGGTAAATGAGATCTTATATGTGTTTTAAAAAGAACAAAAAGTTAAAGGTTTCTGTCCTGTGTGGACTCTGTGTCTGTTTAAACTTTTCTTATGACTAAGTATTTTTCCACAGTCATCACAACTAAATGATATTTTCTTTCAGTGGCGGCTCGTCCATAGGGGGCGCTAGGGCGCCGCCCCACCAGTCTCACAGGAAGAGGAAGAAGAAGAGAGGAATCACAAAATGTATTTAATAAAACATAACATTTAATAGGGTGACCAAACGTCCTCTTTTCCCCGGACATGTCCACTTTTCACCCTCTGTCCGGGGCGTCCGGGGGGGTTTCCTATATTGATGAAAATGTCCGGGTTTTCATCCAGGAGCCGGGTTTGAATTACGGGGGAGCTGGAAGCCCTCAACAACACACCCAGGGAAGCCCCCAAAAAGATCCTGTTTCTACCTATTACATTATTTATGGACCCTCAGCGCACCGGGGATTGTTCTGTAAGGAGAGGACAGAATGCTGATAGTTAAGCTGCGTCATGCTCACGGCCACAGTAACATTCTCAAAGTGGCGCCACCAAAAATATAATTAACACGCAATCGTTCATGTCCGTTCATATAATCTTCTGTCTTACTTATGTCTTTTAATCGTATCTTTAATTCGTGTCTGACGCGCTCTGCAGCGAAGCGCGTCACCTGTGCTCCGGTGATTTCACCTCACCCGCGCTGCCGCGCAGCGCACACTCCACTATTTTTCAGCCAGTAGATTAATTTGAATGTTTAGTTCAAAAGCAACTCGAGGTGAAACAGGAGCCAGGAAACATTTTTTTCTGGTGGATTGACAGGAGAGCAGGAGGATCAGAGACAGACAGGACAGGAAAATATTCAAATAAAAACAAGAAAACAAAGTTTTTGAAAATGAAAATGTTGGTAGATTTATCCCACTACACCTTTTGACCTGCATAAAGCAATAATTCACAAGCATGTAATATTTATATATTTGATACAAATCAGGTCACCGTCAAAATTCCGTCCCACATCCAGGGCCGTATCAGGGTATTTTGGGGGCCAAGGCAAACAGACCCCCCACCCCGTCCCCGTCACTGGGCTCCCCCAGAATCCTCTGTGTAATTCAAAGCCTGCCCAGGAGTATTAATTACAGTGTTTGCAAAAACACCTCGGTTTACATATGAATTGTTCTAGAGCCATTTTGTTGGCAGAATCTGATAGTTTAGCTCTAAGCCAGGTGTTGTGACAGAACACCGGGAAACAAATGGGTCCCAACGTGGTTCGTGTGGCATTCAGTGCTCTGTGTGCGGCGCGCGGCAGCGATGCGCCTCTTGCGCATTTGGAGAATGAGTACTCATGCACAAAACGAGGCCCCTCATGGAGCGCATGTTCTGCGTATCGAGAGGGGCCCACTTAAAACACTGGATTTACTCAAATAAGATGTTTGTGCTCAACAAGGTTGTAGTTCTCTTGTGGAATGAGCAGAGCGCGCTCGGAGTGCAGCTTGTAATGAGCATGCGCGATTTTATCAGTTGGGAGGCGCGGAGCAGCTGGAGAAACATCAATGATGGAACGTAAGAGAATTTTTGACATAACACCGGTGCGCAGAGGTGCGGGTTTCAATGATCAACAGGAAAGGGAGGGGGAGAGGGGAAAACAGAAAACCAGAAACACGGAGGGACCAGACTGATAGTAAAGTTTTGTGCAAAACTGCTGGAAAAGTGTGGGTGTTCAGCCACCTCATTAGAAAAAGTGTGGGTGTTAAAACACCCACATCCCCCACGGGTGCGACGCCCATGGTGTGACGTCATCGGTAGGCACGGATCCCCTGTCCTCTTTTTTGGAAATGGAAATATGGTCACCCTACCTTATATGCCTTTTGTGCAGGTTCAACTCATAGATGGAATATATATTTTTTAATAATGCAGACATCAAGGTGGATTTGACATTAAAATCACTGTCATCCACACGTTGGAGTTGCCGTGCAGATGCATGTAAAGCCCTATGTGGGAGTTATGTACAAATAAGGGATATACTTGCAGTGTTTGCGAAAACACGTCGGACAGTCGGACATTACCGACGTGATTTAATATTGTTCGACAAAAAAATTTAAATCGTCGGACATTATGACCGACGCTGTACGTCTTCTCTGAACGTGCCAAAATAAGATAAACTTCCTGAAAACTGCAGACTGTTTGTTGGCTTCCCCCTCATAAGATCTAGTTTCTACATATATTACATTATTTATTTGGATTCTCAGCGTAGCGGGTCTTCTTTTGGGTGGAGAGGATGGAGGCAGAGCGCTGATTACTGATGCGCTCCGCCGGGCAGCTGCGTCCTGCACACGGCCACAGTAACATTCTCAAAGTGGCGCCACCAAAAAAAAAACATAATTAACACACGATCGTTCACGTTTGCTCATACTTTCTGTCTTTCATGTGTGCCTGACGCGCTCCGCTGCTGCAGAGATCATCTCCCGTGCATCGGTGACGTCACTTCACTGGAGCAGCCGCACATTCCGCTATTTTTGCGGTCGACGGATCTTTTTGATCTGCTAATTTCAAAAGTAACTTGTGAGTTGAAAAGTAAGAAGCCAGGCAGCAGTTTTTCTGGAGGACTGGGAGGAGATGCAGCTAAGAGACAGCAGGACAGGAAAATAGTCGCATAAAAAACAAAACAGTGTTTGAAAAGAAAAATGTAGGCAGATATATCCCACTATACATTAGTAATTTTATAATAATAGTAATTTATAATCATGTAATATTTATTTATTTGATACAATTCAGATCACCTTCAAAACTCAGTCCCACACCCAGGGCCGTTTCAAGGCATTTCGGGGACCATGGCACAGTCAACCCCCCCCCCCAAGAAAAAGATAATTTCTTTATATTGTGATATTTGTGATGATCTATAACGTCAGACAGTATGACATTTTGTCCTTAACAGCAGTTTATTAGAGTACTTTAACAAACAGCTGAGATAAACCCACATCTCCAACTTCCAGTTTCACCTCAACCAGCCACAGCGTCTCTTAAAGGAACAGTAACATCGGGCTACAACATCCGTCACAAAAAGCCCTTATGGATCATTACAATATTTAGAAATATTGTCATATATAATATGTTGTTTCTGGTGTTTCATAATAATTTATAATAATTATATGATCTCTAATAATTTCCTGATAAACTCAGTTGGTTTATTTTCTAAGCAGAGGGACTGTCTAATACTCATTTTCTGAATTTTTCAGAAAATCACATTGATGGTTCTTTTTTCAAATTATGTCAACAGATTATTGTCACAATAAAAATATGTATAATATATAAAGGTCAGAGGTCACTACAATACCCACTATTAAATAGATACACATCTGAAGCCTGCGAGGACATTGTCCTACGTGGTTCAAAAATGTCCTGCGTGAGACGCTCTCACGTCTGCCAGTTTGGCAGGCGTGGCTGAAAAGTTTTCGCAAACACTGTACTTGAGAGCATATCATCTGATCCTGGAGAAAAACTTGACACACGCAATGAGGCTTCAGCACTGAGCACAAAATTGGGGAGTCTTGAAATGGCATTCATGGCACAGTTTTGGCATCGTGTCTTAAGCAGATTCAAAGCAACCAGTGAATCTTTACAAAAGACAGACATTGATCTCACCACTGCCATTCGTCTATTTGAGTTGTAATGGAAAAAATGTCATTCTTCTATTTACTTTTATTTAATACAATTCTACAGTGGGACGATATTTCTGGGATCAGAGAAGTTGGGGGTTATAGTTATTAATGTTCTGTCTCACAATGGCTTGGCCACAGCATGGTGGAATAATTTTACTTTGTCTCATCTTTTACCCGGTTACTCTTGTTCTTCATGTTTTACGTGCCAAAGGAATGTTCCTCTCCCAGATAACACTGTCCTTTGTTTGTGCTCTCCCTTGGGCGGGTCAAGGGGGATAAATAGAGTGAAGAATCTCTGCTCAGCAGGACACACTGCTGAGACTGCTTTGGGAAGGGTCTCTGTTGGTTGTCTCCTCATTCTCATATTGCAATATTGGAATTAAAACCTTTTGATTGAATCATGGACTGCTTTCTCATTACCTTATTAAAAATTTCCACGACAGAGTCTTTGAAATCATTTCTATTATCAATTCGTGACCAATTTGACCATTTTGAAACGTCTGCAAAGAATGTTCCTGGAGTCTGCCAGTCATATAAAGATGAACTGCACCGGACCAAGAAACGAAAAACGTTTTCAGATGAATCCACAGAACATGAAATAATGCTGAAAGGTCGAGAGAGATTTCGAGTTGAAACATTCAGTGTCATTATTGACAGCCTAGTTAACTGTTTGGAGCACAGAATGAATGCATACAGCAACATTAATGAAATGTTTGCCATTCTACTGAACATGGATTCCAAGGACCTGGCTGCTGTTCGCAAACAAGCTGCTGTACTCACTGCACTGTACCCTTCAGATCTAGATGAGAACCTGGCAGATGAAATTATCCAGTTTAAGTGTTTCATACAGACTGAGCAAGATACGTCTCCTCCAAAACTACTGCAGCTCCTTTTAAAACATAGTCTACAGTCCATCTTCCCTAATGAGGAAGGAGACAAAAAGAGGAGGGAGACAAGAAGAGGAGGAAGGAGACAAAAAGAGGAGGAAGGAGACAAAGAGGAGGAAGGAGACAAAGAGGAGGAAGGAGACAAGAAGAGGAGGAAGGAGACAAAAAGAGGAGGAAGGAGACAAAGAGGAGGAAGGAGACAAAGAGGAGGAAGGAGACAAGAAGAGGAGGAAGGAGATAGGAGACAAAAACAGGAGGGAGGAGACAAAAAGAGGAGGAAGGAGACAGGAGCCTTAAGAGGTGGAAAGGCAGGAGAGAAGATAGAAAGAAGCCACAAAGAACAAGGACAGGTGTGTGTGTGTCTCAAAATGTACATGAAACACTGTATCAGTCTCTGAAATATATTATCATTGACAGTGGTGTCTCTGGCATGATGGAGTCAGGTGGGGCATAGCAACTCAGCACCTTATAGTAACAACTAATTCTTTAGTGATACATACAATCTAAGTTTAATTAATGATATTGATTGCTATTTAATGGGATTCATTTATTATTGATTCAATATTAAATGAATCACATAAAATAGCACATATATGTACTCTACAAACACCATTTTATATTAATGTAATTGAATAATGAAACCTCTTATATACATGAAATTACAAATACAAATAGTCACTCACCAGTGTTCTTTTTGAACCAAAAATCCAGATCTCTCATCTTTGCAAACTTTCCAATAACTGTATACTCTTCCAAACAATCCCCTTGAAATCTATAATATCTCAAAGTTCTTGAACGATGTTAAAATCCACAGGGTGATGACGTCTCAAATGTTAATTCTCTAATTTTTCTTCAAAAAGCAATGTGCTAAATGAAGATTTCTTCAAAAAAAAAATGTTTTGTCTAGGGGGCAAGCAAGGATATTAGATGGCTGCACACTTCTATCCAACAGAGCATAAATGTGACATATGCCATTCCAATATTTAATAGGAGTTATAAACTAGGCTTATGCTACACAACCAACTTTTGTACTTGGCAACACTTCCTGTTGTGGTTTGACAGTGGGATCACTTCTTCTAATAGATTTACGGCAGACTTGCGTAGCCCCACTATCAACAAGAGACACCACAGATTGACAACTTTTTTATTATTACAGACAGAAGAGGAGACAGGAGCGCTGAGAGGAAAAGAGAGACAGAAAAACAGAAGAAAGGAGACAAGACAGTAAAAGGGAGATAGACAAGGAGTGAGACAGAACAGGAAAATCATCAGGTATGAGTGTTTGTGATTAGGTTATGAAACAATCCTGGCCTGGAATTAAATTCTCACATGTTTACATAAGTAAGCAATTACGTTACTGACATTGTTATGAGGTGTATGGGGGGTGCTGTTGGGGGGCGGTGGCGGGGGGGCTTAGGCACTTTGAGCCCAGGGGCCCTTGCAATCATAATCCGGCCCAGGTCCCACCAATGCCAGAGAGGAACGAGCCAGAGTTGAGTCGACACATAACAGACACCTTAAGAAGCAGATTTAAAGGTGTCCTAGAATGCAATTAATCAACAATGTAAAACAGAGCTTTGAGCCTCCAATAAGCATTTTGGCTTTCATCTGTCCCAGGAGCCCTGATACAGGCCATTCTAAACCCCCTAACTCAGGCCTTCAGTGAAAAGAGCGGTTGACCCCTCCCACTCGGCCAGGACATGCTGATTGGTTGGTTTCCCCAGAAGGCCTCAGACACATGCAGGTTTGAGGAGGCGTGGCTCCCCCTTATGACGTGTTATGGAAGGCTTTCTCAGAACAGGTTTTCTCTCGCCTTTTTCAACTTTCTAATTTACATAAAAAGTAGGTCTCACATGGCTTTGACTTTGGCATGCTACTGTTGACCACCCAAGCTGTCTATTCAACAACAAGGAACGTGTTGGTTTACATTCTAGGTCCCCTTTAAGGTGGATCTGAGCTCTAATGTGTTTCTAAGAGGTGTTAGAAAACTTGCTCTGCAGCAGATGATCAGAGGATGTAGCATCTCTCAGCTCCTAGTTCTGCTCTGATGGATTTGGTTCTGATTTCTTAAATACATGAATTTTAGATTCTGTTGATCTGATGAAGGAAGTTTGTTGTTGAAAATGTAAAAGAATGAAGTTGCTGAGCAGGAATCCACTGTGGTGACATGACTGTGTGGAGATGATGAACATCTCACCAGGGCTTTTGCACATGAATGAACACGTCACAGAGCTGAGTAGGTGAGTGTGCAGTGGGAGACAGCAGGTGTAGTGTTGTGGGATTTTATCAGAGACTTATCACACAATGAGAAAACAGTCCTGGATTCAAGCTTTTAATTCTGATGACAATCAGAAGAAACAAAGCAGGAAGCAGAAAGATCATTGCTAAGATCTAGAACCAACACTTAGTAGCAAAGTCAACGTTCATCTAAGTGAAACGATGACGTCTCATGAAACTAAACAACAGTATCATAGAAAAGTCAAATCAAAAGAAGTCAAACAAACATTGTAAGATCTCTCTAACAAGCTGGAACAGCTGCTTTAGCTAAAAGGACAATAGAACCCACTCAGAACACCTGAATGATGGATTCCACTCTAACAGGTCAGAAAGTTCCACTGCAAAGAACATTTAATGCTCCAATATTTCCTAAATCAAGTCCTCATAACAACCCTAGACAGAAGCAGACATGAGAGCTTCTTAATAAAAACACTCATGGACCCTGTAGAGTGTTAATGATCCAATAGCTGACTGAAGCTAGTCATTTCTTCTCAGAGTTACAATCTAAACACACACTTCCATCTCTTCCACTTTCCAGCTACTTTAGAAACTCTTTCTTAGTTTAGGTGAATGTGAACAGACTTCAGTCAGTAAATGAGCCTAAACCTCCATTACACATTTAAAGCTCCACAGCTAGAAAAACAGTCTCCACAGTTCTTCAGGAACAGAACAAAGACAAATGGAGTCAAACACAAATAGAAACTAAAACTCAAAACCTTCAACAGGAAATCAAAGAAAAGGTTTAGTGAGAAAATGAGAATCAGTGGAAAACAACAGATGATTTAACACAGAGTTCTTTTCCATTGGCTCAAATCCAACAGAAATCTCAATGTGATGTGAAACTAGAAATGAACTGATCCTATTTATTAGTCTAGCAGATCTTTGTCCTACATCTAAAGAGGACGACAACCATCAGGTAGAAAGGTGACAGAATCTTGCACTAGATCATGTTGTTGTCAGAACTAAAAAGGAAACACTAACTCAAGCCCAGGAAGGATGGAGATGAGACACAGTGGAATCTCCTAACATTAAAAGGCACACACAGTGTCTGAGGATATCTTGGATGCTTTTCACATGTGCACACTTTTTTGTTTTCCAGCCAGGAGTTCTAATCAAACTGCTGTTTCTTTGTATTATTTTGTGATGAATGTGTCCTTTTTGCATTAGTAAATTGCGGAATTATTCAATCTAACAAAGGCCACGTGTTGTATGTGTTCAGTGAAGTCTTTTGTGACCCAGATGATTATCTGATTGGGAAACATTACAAGTTTTTATTCAGAAACAGAATCTGCTCCACGATGTTTGGCTTCAAACGACTTCTCCTTCTATTAACAATGTCCCCGGCCTTGGAGAAGATCCTCTCACATGGCACAGACGATGCAGGTGTGCACATATACTGCATGGCCAGCTTATACAGGTGAGGATACAGGTCCTTGTGGTTGGTCCAATATGTTAATGGGTCCCCTGACCTAGGAAGGCGTTGTTCCTTCAAATATCTAGACAAAAAAAAGTAAAACATTCAGACATTATTATACTCATTTTGTTAATACACATTCCAGTAAACAGACAAAAGATCCGTACCTCTGAACCTCAACGGTTGCACTGGCAGTGGCATTGGTCACTTGTTGCTGTCCGACTTCCTGATCATGTAGGCCCCAGAGATCGTCCGCATTTTCCTCTGAGGTGCCTGGCTCTGCAGCTGACTGGGTGGAACCACTACTTGTTGCCTCAATGATGCTGACACATTCCCCAGTGAGTCTTCTGATTGCTTCTTGGGCGGTAGTAGCAGAGCAGAATGTTTTGTCCTTGAATCGTGGATCCATGAGCGTTGGAAGACTGAGAGCTGTGAGTGATTCCACTTGGCCAAATCTTTGCTTTAAATTACTGTGTAAATGATGAGCAAGGGATTTGGCCACCGGATGCGTACTTTGTGACCCCTTAGTTGTTATGTTGTATTTTAGCATCCGGATAAGTGGTATTACTTTTGAACATGACAACCTTTTTTCTTCGGAAACCTCCAGTGTGGCTTGGTGGATTGGCTTCAGCACGGCATTGCAGTCATTTATCAAGGCATACTCTTCTGAGGTGAAAGGAACAATGTCTGTCTGTAAACCAGCTAAGGCTGCTCCCAGTGGCTCTCTTAAATCATAAAGACTCTGTAGCATGGCAAATGTACTGTTCCATCTTGTTTCTACTTCCTGGGTAAGTTTCAGCTGTGACCTGCTCATCTTCATCTGAATATGAGCAAGCTGCTCTTTTGCAGCGCGACTGGATTTGAACAAAGTTACAACTCTCCTTGCTCTGGAACGTATGTCTTCCAACTCTGGAATTTGAGAAAGAGAGCGCTTCACTACCAAGTTTAGCATGTGTGCAAAACAAGGCACTTGTCTCAGATTGAGGAGGTTTGCTGAGGCAATCATGTTGGCAGCTCCATCTGTCACCATTCCCACCACCTTGTTTCTTATCCTCCACTCTGCCATCAGTGCTTCCATTGCTTCTGCTAAATTAGCAGCTGTGTGAGAGGTGGAGAATTTTGGTGCTCCCAGCAGGACAGTGGACATCTTCTTATCTTCATTTATATAGTGGCATGTGATGGCAAGATAGGCATCCGTATCCATTGATGTCCACATATCTGTTGTCAGACTCACAGCTGCTGCTTTTGCCACCTCAGCTTTAGCCTTTTCCTTTTCTGTTTTAAAACGCGTCTCCACCATGGTTTTCAAAGCCTTTCTACCTATAGGAAACACACAGCACAACATTTTATTGTAATCAACCTACAAATAAACTGAAAAAAGTCCCATTATTTGGCATTATACAGTTATGTACAAAGTTTACGTACTAGGAATAACAATGTTTGGGTCCAGTATGTTCACCAAAGCCTTGAAGCCTTCATCCTCAACTATGGAGAATGGCTGTGCGTCCTTCACCAACATGTCCACCAGAGCCTCAGTGATTCTTCTCTGTCTAGAAACTGCCAACACAAAATATTTCAATGTTAATAAGTCACTAACAACCAATTGTGTACTTACACATAAGTGTGAATAGTTTCCTAGACACGTAGCTTACTGGTGTATGACTTTATTTTTCACATTCATGTCAACACTTAACTCACCGGAGTCCCCTTGAGCATTATCTGGAGCCGTTGCATTTCCAGGTAGTGTTGCGTCATTGGCATGTAAACTACTCCTCAAGTGTCTCCACATTGAGGAAGTGTTATTGCCATGGGACAGATGTTTAGAACACAACAAGCAGCGAACCTGGTTGATAGAGAATATAATATTGTTTTAAACATTACTACTTTAATGGTGTAGCGACATCAATCCATGGTTTTTCCCCTAAATTGAACTGTGTAACACTTTAACTTACAGACCACGCCAAGGCTGCAGAAGAGACTCTGATATCTGTCCAGAGTCATGTGCTTCTTAGTTTGGTCTAAGTGCCGCTAGTTTATCCAGCAGGTGACATCACGACTCGAGGAAGAAACTCAAGGATTCTGCAAAGACCTTTCCTATCTCTTTCTCAAATAAAGTTCATCTTTCCTGACTCGTGAAAGACTTTTACAAATATAACCTCAATGTATAATCATACTGTTTGAATCATCGTTATGTGAAATGTGAATCATCATATAATATAATGAATGATGGAGAAAATGAATGTTGTTCCTGTATTTCATATCTTTACACATTTATGATTCATTCAAGTAATGCTAATCATTATCAGATAAACATTTACAAATAATAGTATTGTGTTTGAATGTTAATTCGCACTCACATTAAGTTAATAAGATGCACACCACATTAAGCTGAGTCATCTTTAAGTGCTGATGAAACTGGTGTCTGAGGTAACTTGGTAACGCCTACTCTAAATGTGTCCAAATTTGATTTGCTCAAATTTATAAACAATTAAAATAATAAAACTCCCATGCCGGCCAGAACACTTCAGTTCCTAAAGGAGTTCCTGCAAGCTCCTGACTAGGTCACCTCCTCTCAAAGGGTGAACCTAAGACAACAAGCTATGCCTCCTTGGTTTGGCCAGCCGGGAGAACGCAATGCTTAATAATTAATAATAATATAAGGAACCATCCTCTTCTTTTTGATCGAGATCAACTATTTTTGTGAACTGCCTCTAAGCTAAACCAAATTCACCAGATGACGCAGTCACCTGGAAGTCACCCAGATCGGTTCGTATCAGGGCCTGCTACAGCTCCATGCCTGAGGCCTCCTCACTGACACTCGTCAGCCACGACCTCTCTGACGCTTGAGTCACTGGGAGCTTCCACACACAGGTGAAGTAGCCCTGCACGCTGGTGTCAAATGGTCTTTATTAATTTGATAATTTATTAAACCATCCAGATTTGATTTAACCCAGACATCATAGGATCTAAGACACTTAATGCTGATTAGGCAACCTCATCTAGCTTGCACTACATCACCTCATTAATTGTCTCAGTATCTTGAATAACCATCATTCATAGTAATTGTCCTTTGTCATCATTGATTGAGAAATATAGTATTAAATTTATTTTTATAACTATTTTCTTGACTCTGAATTATTCTGAAGTGTGCGGATTACTTATAGAATAAAAGAACCTAAAGAAATGTTAAATTAACATTTAAAGATCATTAAGATTAATAATTCATATTTATATGGAATATTGCATCTTCATTGATCCTTCTTTAAATATGTGGCACTAGCCCACTCTACAATGAAAAACAGTTGCTCAACCTAAGGATTTATTTCCTGGATAAATATAATATTTGCTTAATTGTCTGTACATGACTTGTAACAAGTTACTTACCTTTGTAGAAGATATCATATCAAAATGCTCCCAAACATCAGAAGCGTGCCTCTTGTTTGTTCCAGGAACACTTGCAATGAGAAAATGAGAAAATGAACAACTCTTACAAATTTAATCCAATCCAACCAAAACACACCAACACCGAGCAACTGTGCCATCCTGCTTTTATGCTTTACGATAGACCCCAATTGCTTTAAATCGTTTTAGCTGCGCCAAAGTGTCACGCAGCTCGGAAAATGTCATGCGTCCTTTGTCACGTGACCTGAGAGGAACGACTCGCACTCCGGATCCCCGCTGCGTAACGCATTGCTTCAGTTTGACAAAGCAAGCTTCGGAGTCTCGGTATCGCCTGGCCCATCACTAACACAAACGATTTAACAGCAGAGTACAGATGAAACCTGAGGACAGCAGCTCAGGCTGAAGCTCAGTGGTCTCCATCTGGTTTTAGGACCTTACATGGACAAGCACCATCATACTAGTGATCTTATCAGTCCCTACAACCCCAGCAGGTCACGGCAACGTCACAGGATACCTCTTTGCCAATAGCTATGGCTGATTCTAATTCAATTTAGTGCAGAGGTTTAACCTAAAGAGGGTGCTACACTGGCAGTTTTAGGCTGAATATTCAAATGTTAAATAAGATGCACTAAAAAGCCAAAATAATGACCTCACTTGTCTACAGCATTTTTAGACACTCGTTTATACCGTTAATCAGAAAAAGAAAGTTTATTTGGGGGTGAATTGATCTTTAAATAAGTTCTTTGTGTCCTGTGTGGATTCTCATGTGACTGAACTTTTCTTACAGCTAAATCTTTGTCCACAGAGTTCACAGGCAAAGGGTTTTTGTCCTGAGTGGACTCTCATGTGACTGTTTAAAATTTTCTTATGACTAAGTATCCACATTCATCACAACTAAATGGTTTTGGGTCTTTCTGGACTTTCCTGCATGAGTCTATATGTTGCTTCACTCTAAAGCAGGCCTATTCAATTACTTTCTCTACTGGGCCAGATTTCTAAATCGCGGATCAGCTTAGGGCCGGATACCCAAATCTTTATTATGTATTTTACTGACAACATTTAAATATTAAATTTTAATATTTTGACTGATTACCTCCACCACTCCTACAAATACAACTAAAATAACAGCAATGCACGTCTTCTTATTGTTTTAATGATCTGCATCAATTCAACAGTTGCAGAGCTGGTAATACAAACATTTTTATGGTTTTTAACCTGCATTAACTCGATCGCAGCTACTAAATGAAAATTAACAATAATAGCATAGCAGCTATGCAAAATAAACATATGTGACAAGGTGGACAAAACAGGGCCCGGG
>SSNS01000906.1:0-21888 GCA_006937985.1 Aphyosemion australe
AGTCTGGCAGGCTAGGCTAGGTTAGCTGCTAACATATTTACGTATAAAACAATCTAAAGACAAAAACTCACCTTGGCGAATACCAGACGATAATCATCACGGAGCCGTTTGGTACCGAGGTTGTTGACCCACCCGCTAACAAAAAAATTATATGCCTCCAGACTTTTATATGCTTTCATCTGTTGTTTAGTGTAGAATGACGTCTGAAGGACCAGGTAGTTTGTAATATGAACCAACTCTATTCTCAGCAAATCCGTTAATTCTGTGGTAAACTCACTCATTTTCATTAAATACGGATCACGTCCAACATATTTGTTTATTAAATCTGTGTACCTTTGTTTCGAAACAGGGTCTAAAGATGTAAAATGAGGACTCTCTGCTGCGGTTTCCTCCATAGCTGTACTCTGCTCTGTTTACTTCTTGCCCTCCAACCACCTCCAACTGAAATTTGCGCATCATCATAACCACGTGACTGAAACCCTCCTATTAAAGTATTACATCGTATGATGTTTTCATATAACAACTAGGTTCTGTAGTGTCTGCAACACAAACACAAACAAGTAATGTGTTTTGGTTGTTATGTCCTGTAGTCCAGACTGTTGTGGAAATGCAACTGAGGCTGAAACACACGTTCATGACCCAGGGTGATTAGGTACCAGGGTCAGAAGGTTTTGGGTCATTTAGTAGATATGGGATTTAAGTAAAGGGATGTGATTTTTCCGGTTTTTACCGGATTTCCGGAATTCTCAGATGGTTTGGGGCACCCCTGAGACCTAGGGCGACCCCCACACCCCCAGCCATTTTCAGGTTCTTTTCCCTTAACCCAATCACATCCCTATAAGTATCATTTACTGCTCATTGAGAATATTCACACAGTGTATCTTAAAGTGATGTGAAACCCACATTGGTACCTCTTTTGTTTAACTTTGTTTTGTTTTTTGAGTTTGCATTACAAGGAAATATGGAGCTTGCCAAGGCCTACTGGAACAACTTCCTGCTCTGCTGCTTTTAAACTCTTAAAATTTCTGAAGCAATACTTTGGCCAAAAAGTAGAAACTTTCTTCCTGCTCTACTCAATGAGCAGCATGCCTGCCATGGACAACAGTTACACAACGGAAATCATTTTTTCTGCTTAACAGCGAAGGATGTAATTTACATATCTCATTTTAAAGATAGATGAAAGCCAGAAACAACTGTTTTGATCATTTCTGTTTCATTTTGAGTACAAGTGGGCGTGTGTTTTTGTATATAAGACAGAGCTACGGTGAACAGGAGCAGAGCTCATCCTCAAGGAAGACTTAAAGGTACGTTTCTGAACACAGGCATAATTACTTTGATTTACCTATTTAAGTGTTTTTGTCACGCACTCTGTTTAGCTGTAGTTTATTTTTACAATAATGAATCATATGTTTTGTTTTTTATGAAAGGATCCAGTTGCTGCACAACAAAAATCCCAAATCCTAAACCACAGAGAGCAGGGAAAAGCCACCAAAGGTTAGTCCTAATCTGTCCTTACCTGTATCAGGTGACATGCTGCTGTTATAAATGTTGAATCAAAGGATTAAATGTCAGCTAAACTTTCTTTTACACATAGAGTTTTCATTTTATTCCAGTTCATGCTTTGGTTTTCTGAGAGTACTTCTGTTTATGTTATGACTTTATTTTTAATGTTTTAATGGTTTTATGGTCTAAACCAGGGGTCCTCAACTAAATTTGTTGAAGGGCCGGAGTTGTTTCCAGTAGACACTGTGAGGGCCAGATGCTCTTCTAAAATAAAGTTCAATTATTACTCTATCATAATTTTTTAATAATTTAATATATAAAATTTTCATCCAAATTTATGTTTTTATTTCAGCGTTTAGTTTTGTTGGCTCTGCCTATCAACCAGGTAGATGTTGTACTTGTACATGTGTTGCTCTCTTTCTGTGGGCAGTTTTTGTCAAAACACCACAATTATGCACTAATATGGTGGAAAGCGCAAAAACAGACATTCTAAGAACTGCTGCAGACTAAATTGACTTGTAATCATTGACTTGTAATCATTATCATCATCATCAACTTTATAAAGCAATTTCCAACAGCCAGAAGGCAAACCAAAGTGCTGCACACGCATAAAATAATTTAAAACATCATTGACCCAATCAAGGGCTCACAAAATATAAATTAAGACAAATCAAAGCAGGAGATAAAACCAAAGATGTCAGTAAAAAACAGATTAACAATGAATCAGAACTGGCTAAAATATCTAAAAATATAGCTAACTCACATGCTGAGAGAACACCACATTATAAAAGTGAGTCTTCATCCGACTCTTAAAATCCGGCAGTGAGGGTGCTTGTCTGACCATGAGTGGAAGGTCATTCTACAGCTTAGGGGCCTAAACTCAGAAGGCCCTGCCTCCTCTGGTCGAGCACTTCACTCATGGAACGACCAGCAAGTCTCGCTGTGATGACCTAAGTGCACGTGATGGGACATATCGAGTGAGAAGATCAGACAAATAGCGTGGAGCACGGCCCTGCAGAGACTTAAACAAAGACAAGTATCTTTAAGCTGACCCTGAATGAAACAGGACGCCAATTCAGATGGGCCAAAACAGGCGTGATGACTTGTAGTCATTTGTGATTAAAGGCTGTTTATCTGTTTAATTTAATTTAGAAACAAAGTAGAACATGCATTTTCTCTTTCCTGACTAGCCCACAGCCTATTGCTAGAAAATTACATACACACACTTTAATTTTTAAATTTTTTTATTTTTATTTTTTAATTTAACCCCCGTCATATCTTCGCTCATTACTCATCACTTCCAACAACCAGCGCATTTTACATTCCAGTAACCTAATCTCTATGGTTATTCCCAAAGCTCGCACCTCCTTTGGCCGCTCCTCATTCCAGTTTGCTGCTCCCAATGACTAGAATGAACTGCAAAAAATCACTAAAGCTCACTACCTACGTTCCATTATCTACCTTCAATAATTCATTGCATTCAATAGTTTCTGATCAATGTGCCTGCTTCTGAGTACTTAAAGATTGTTTTAATTCTGTTTTGATGACTTGTACATATAATATATGACATCAGTCCTTTGTCTTTATGTCTAGCTGTTTTATCTAATCCTTATCTGCATTTTTTTATCTTTCTTATCTGTTTTTTATCTTATCTGTTTATGTAAAGCTAACTATGTGTCTGTTGCTGCTGCCTCTTGGCCAGATCGTCGTTGTAAATAAGAATGAGTTCTCAATCGACTCATCTGGTTAAATAAAGGTTAAATTAAATTTAATGAGCATATTTCTGTAACCACAAGGTCAGTTTGATTATTTTTGGTCTCATTTTGATTGATTTTAAATCTTGACAATAGCTGTACAAAGTTTGAGTTTGATAAAGTGAAGAACAACAATTTATAATGGGTGGATCGAATGTGTGTACAGATTGATTTTTAGCAGCGTTAGAGGCAGAAATGTGGCAAAAACCCTCACACATGAAGCAGGATTTTCAGTCACTCTTTTGGTTGTAGTTTTAGTGTTTGGAGAATGTAAAAAAGATTCTGCAGTGTCTTTAGAGGTACAGCTTGACGATATTTATTGATATTTGGGAGATGAATTTTGCTGCTAAACTTCAAAGTCCCTAATTGGGGTTGCCATTTTACGGAAAATGTTGGGTTATTGGCAAATTGCCAGGTACGTGACAAGATGTATTGGCCTGACATTTTGCCAAGACCCTGACATTGTCGGGCCAAAGGCCACACATCTTGCCAATAATCAGTAAAATGGCAATGGGGGGGCCGGGTGGAAAGGTCCGGCGGGATGGATGTGGCCCGCGCGCCGCCAGCTGCGGTTCACTGGTCTAAACAAAACTTGTTAATAAAGATTTTTGCACATAATCAGACATAAAGCAAACTTACCAGCTTTATTTCTGCCATTTCCAGGACTTTTCAGAATGAGCTGTTTCAGACTCTGTCACTTTAAAGTAGCTATCCGCATTATTTCTTTTATCTGATGGCACCATCTAGTGGCTGACAAGCGTATTGTCACTAGGATTGAGAGAAAGGGGGGGCTTAGCCCCAGGAGTTTGACGTTGAACATTTTTTGTCACACCCTGCAAAGACTTTGTCAATTAATTCATTATTTGAAAAATATTTAACAGAACCTGTATTTTTATCATTTCCTTCTCTGCCTTCTTGCAATTTCTCTCTCTCTTTTTTTTTTTTTTTATCAAAAAATAACCCTAAATCAGTTCATTAGCGGGGTCTATGTTGAAGAAAGATGTTATATATATATATATATATATATATATATATATATATATATATATATATATATATATATAATGAGATATGTTAGATTTCCAAATAAAGCTATTCATTTCAGTGTACTGCACTTAACAGGGGGAAATGATGTGGTCATTTATTTAATTAGTTTAATTACAACTAGCTTAGTTCAAAATCCTACTGAAACCTGACAATAAAGAACAAATGAATTAATGTCAAACCTTTATTCTGCCAAATGAGTTGAGACAGTTTTAATATATAATTAACATTAAGTGCAGTTTAACTGTTTTAGGAATGGGAAAAGTGTCTTCTTTTTTGGAAGTCAAAATACACGCACACACACACACACACACACACCCTCCCCAGCAAGTACATTAAATGGCAGTAATTTTGGACATTTTAGATTTAAAAGCAACAATCTGGTGAACTTTATGGAAGAAATTAATCAAGCAGAGTTACACGCTGGTATGAATGTATAATAAAATATCTAAACATGCTCACATTAAGCATTAGGAGAAATAAGACTAACCTCTATACTGTATAACAGGGGGAGCAGACCTGGTCCTTGAAGGCCACAGTGGCTGCATGTTTTCTACGTGTCCCTGCTCAGACACACCTGATTGTAGTTGGGATTCTTATTTTAACACAGAGCAGCAGAACCTTTGTTTATCTTCTGCTAACAAGTTTCTGCTCCTCCTGAAATGAGGACAAAGCTGGGACATGTGGTTAAACATGTTTCAGCTTTGTCCTCATTTCAGCTCTGAGGAAGGAGACAGACAGAGAGAGGATCTAAGATGATGGGGGGGTGTTGGTCTAGTGAAGTAGATGTCATTTCCTGCATTCTAGTGCTTTTAAACAGTTAGTAAGTAAATTAGTAATAGCAGCAGCTCTTAACTAATTTTGTAGTGTGATGATTATAATATAATTCATATCAAGCTATTGGCTATTGACTTCATATAATCACATTGCTACAGCAGCAACACAGTTGCTGTAGCTAAAATTAAGTGCTGTATTTCTCATTGTATTACAGGCAAACGGTCTGAACTTTATCAAAAGGATGACCCAGATTGGGTGCCATCTGGGTGCTATTATTAATTCACTTACCTGACAAAAAATGGGCCGAACAAATTCTGATGTCCAGAGTTTTGCCTCATAGATCCTAGTTTAGCTTTGCTAGCCACTAGCGCCTCTTTCTTCTGATAACTTTTGGCATTGTTCTCCCTGATTTTTAATATCTTTTGGCCGTCTATAAAATTGCAAATGTGTTTCACGGCCTGACCAATTCGTACAGCCTATAACACGGCAATAATTCACCATTTTCTTCCGTTCCAAGTTTGGAATCTGCTGGATTGCATTCGCTTTGTTTAATAATAATAATTAAATTAATCAAACCATTCAAGGATTCGTTTCAGCCCTAGTTTGAAATACCGCTCCAGTTTTCCAGCCTGAAAATCCACCTTCTAAATGAAGCGCATGCATGCACCATATACAAGTAAACTTGCAAGAACACGCAAGTTTTGTGGGAATTGTAGTAGAATTTAAGAGTAGCTATATTCACAAGGTAACACTTTATTATCACAATAGACTACAACTACTATTTGGCATAGTGGCGTGCCATGGCTTTGCCTGTTGCATCTTACACAAAAAACAAGTAACTTACCTTTGTTCAATAAAGTTCTGGGGGAAAAATTTACTTGAAAAGATGTTGCACAAGTGTTACGTCTAAAAATAGTTTATTGCACAGAGTTTAGTATTGTGTTGTAAATGTTTCAAATGGTTGAATCATTTGTGTGTTTTCATTTTTTTTTTTTTTTTGTATTTCAGGATCTGCAGACAGACCAGAGGCAGCTTCATGTGAAGAGAAATAACTCGAACAGTCATGAACCTGAACCTGTTCTTGGAGACAACCCCCCTGGAGACAACTCTCTTCACTATTTTGGCTCTAATTGTTTCAATAGGTTGGAAAAACTTAAGTGTGAATGATTCGTGTGAATCAGTTTGGAGGTGGTTCAAGTCCATCATCTCCAGATTTAATGCAACTATAACATTGGGAGCATTCACCCTGCCACTCGTGGCATTGTTTTTCTTGTCTGGCTTCTTTGGATCAGCACTTTTGACAACCGGGATATTTTTACTGCTGTCATGTTGGCTAAACCTCTCGAAATTGATAGACGTATGTGAGTCAAGTTGGAACTTCTACAAGTCCATCATCTCCAGATCCAGTCTGACTAAAACATCAGTAGCAATTACCCTGCCATTTTTAATACTCCTGTTTATGTCGAGTTTCTTTGCAACAGCAATTTTGGCGACTGGGATTCTAATACTTTCATTATGTTGGCTGAACATCCACACTTTGGCAGATTTTTTTGGGTTATGTTGGACCACTGTCAAGTCAGTCAACTATGTTTACATTCCCACAAACTTAGATTACACTATAAAGTTAGCTAATGCTATTAAAGAGAAAGGCACACTTCTGACACCACAAATAGGGTCTGTTTTTGTCTATAAAATTAATCAAAAAGTAAAACAGATCAATATAAAAGGGTGTGAAAGTTTTGTTTTTGGGGAAGAAGTTCTAAAAATCAATCGCACCATAATGGTTTCTGGAGCCACTGGTGCCGGGAAGTCAACTCTCATCAACGGGATGGTAAATTACATCCTCGGTGTAAAATGGGAAGACTCCTATCGGTTCAAGTTAGTGCATGAAACTCACAGCCAGACATCTGAAGTCACGGTTTACAAAATCCACTACCAGAAAGGCTTCAAGGTAGACTACTCACTGACTATTGTTGACACTCCCGGGTTTGGAGATGCCAGAAGTGTAGAAAGAGACAAAGAGATCACTGAGCAGCTACGTCAACTCTTCTCTGATAAGGATGGCATCGGTGAAATTGATGCTGTGTGTTTTGTTGCTAAGGCTTCTGTAACAGAACTCACAACAACACAGAAATATGTTTTTGATTCAATCCTCTCAATCTTTGGCAAAGATGTGGCAGAAAACATCAGGATTCTGGTGACGTTTGCAGACAGTCAGCTGCCTCCAGTTCTAGAAGCAGTCAAAGCTTCAGGTGTCCTCTGTCCTAAAGATAAAGACGGGCTGCCGGTTCACTTCAAGTTCAACAACTCGGCTCTGTTTGCAGACAACAAGTCATCCGAAGCAGGAAGCATGAATGGAGATGAGAACTTTGATCAGATAGTTTGGAACATGGGGACAGAGAGCATGAAGAGTTTTTTTGCTTCTCTAAATCAAATTAAAACCATAAGATTGACAATGACAAACGAGGTCATGAAGGAGAGACAAGAGCTGGAGAGTTCAGTGGAGGATCTGCAGCTGCAGGTTAAACTGGGTTTAGCCAAGTTTGAGGAAATCAAAGAGACAAGTGAGAAACTCCAGCAGAATGAAAATGAGATCAGAAGGAATGAGAACTTTGAGTTTTATGTTACAGTTAAAAAAGATACTAAAGAACCCATTGCTGACCCTACGAAGTACGTCACAAACTGTCAGGTGTGTGAGGTCACCTGCCACTTTCCATGTCAAATAAGAGACGATAATGAGAAAAAAGGTTGTTGGGCAATGGGCAATGATGGGTTCTGCACTCAGTGTCCAGGAAAATGCTTTTGGAATTTACATTTTAATCAACCATTCAGATGGGTCCATGAGGAGTTTACAGAAAGACGAACCGTGAAAGAGCTGAAAGAAAAATATGAGAAAGCCACAGGGCAGAAGCTGACTCTGAATGAGCTGATGACCAAACTGAAGGCTGAATATAAAAGACTGCAGGATGAGGTGGTGAGGCTGATGGAGAAGGCTGTAAACTGTCTGAACCGACTCAAGGAGATAGCTCTGGAGCGGAATCCTCTCTCCACTCCAGAGTACATCAGCATGCTGATTAAAGGAGAGCAACATGAGGCCAAACCCGGCTGGGAGAAAAGAGTCCAATCTCTGAATAAAATGAAAGAACATGCAGAGCTGATCGCTAAAGTGGAGAGAGGAGAAGAACTCATCAATAATTATTAGTGTCTGAAGCTAGTGCTACACAGACGCTCTAACCTCTGACCTGCAGCTCCTCAGGGTCAGATAGACCATCCTATTTTAGACTTTATATCTGCTTGATCTTGTTCTGGATCATGGAGAACTGGTATCTTTCACTAACGATAGGCGGGGTTAACCTGGTCCAACACAGGGACACATCCATTCACTCACTCCAGACTAAGGTCAGTTTAGAAGCACAAGTTAATGCCACTAGTGGTCTGTGGGAGGAAACCAGTACAGCTAAAGAAAATCCACACATGCAAGGAAGAAACGTGCAACTCCACACAGGAAGGTTCCAACTGGGAGTCAAACCTACAACCTCTTTAATCCAAGGCTCTGCACCATACCGCTCACATTAAAACCAGCAACTTTTTACATGTAGCTGTAAATATTAATTGCAATATGAAAAAAAAATACATGATCATTGTTTTTATTGCAAAACAGCTTTGACTTACAACCTGAAAATTATACTTTATTATAACCTTATTATTAATGTTTGTTATTTGAGGTGTTTATGATGTCTGAAATATTAGTTGGAGTTCTTGTGAGGTTGTTTTTTTTATTTGTTCTAATTTTAATTCTATGGTTTTGGGTATTTTTTCATGATCTTAAAAGCACATGATGCATGGTTGTTCTGAATTCTAGTCGTGTAAAGTTTTCATACTCAATCAACACACAAGTCATATGTGCCCTCCATATCTGTTTTTAAATCACTTTTAACAACACACTTGTTCACTTTGGCTTATAGAACAGCGTGAGTTGTTGACATTGTGACAATCGTATTTTATAGTGGTTTTATTTTGCTGTAGTTGTGTGTAAATTGCATTATAAATAAAGTTGAGTTGAGCTGAGTGTAATGTTTTCATCATCAAGCAACATACATGTTAAAGCTGCTTTAGTGAATCTACAGAACAAGCTAGGTTTTGAATGCAAACACGGTCACGGAACACTCACCCCTCCCCTCAGGTATCTTCATTGGTTCCACATCCACTGGAACCAGAAACCCACAATGCCAGAGGAAACGAGATAGTCCTAAACACCAGTCTCCGTTTTCTAGGTCCAAACATCTTTTGTTGTCCGTGACTTCAAACGGTGTTTTTCTTTTTGGAACGCTGGTAGTTTGTCCTAAAGTTGAGCAGCTGGCTGTTTCTCCTTCTCTGATATTATTGAGCAGAGAACCACTCACACCAGTGGTGTTCTGTTGTTAAATACATGAGTGTGGAATGAGTGGAGGACCCAGGGAAGTGCGGCGGTTCGGTGAGACCGACAACCGGATGGTCCAATGGTTGCTTTGGTCTAAAACGTGTTATTGGTGGAGGTTTTTAGACAAATAGGAGAAAACCACTTTATTAATTTTTTCATTTTTTCCATCTCCACAATATATTTATAGCTGAACTATGTTAGAACATTAAGAGGCATAAAAAATGTTTTAAGCTAAAATGTTTTCCAAATTTGCCATAGCAGCTTTCATCAGGTATTTTGGGACATTAGTTGATTCTGGTCTGTTTTGAAAATCAAGAGATAGTGTTAGGAAATAGTGAAAATGTTTACCCCAATTTTCCACTAGATGGCTAACATGTGATGCTTCCTTTGCCAAGGTAAACAGAACAGAAAATAAACCGCTGGCTTTTTTCAGTGGATGCTGCCATCTTTCTTCTTGATTGTTATCATGTGAGCCAGTGACATCACACAAGACCTAGGAATTACAGGACCAGCTGTGTGGAAGGTTTTCACTGCCAATGTGCATCTGAAATGCTTAGGAATGGACATGCCATTGAGGCTGCAGGGAAAACAGGTCTATTTGTAATGTCTGGTTTAGAAGACCCAATAAAGCAACTTTACACAAAAGGACGTTTAAGGTTTTAATTAAAAGTCTGCACCCGATTCGTGCCGCCATGCTTGGTAGTAATATTGCCGCAACGCCAGTCTTGTGAATGCACATTACGCCTTGGCGCAACAGAGGGTGGTGTCATGAATTAATGCCAAGCTCTGGCCAGAAACTATATTGAAAATAAAAATAAACACGGGCATAAGTTTCACTTTTTTACACAGAACCAGCGGAGATGACAAACTGGAGCGATGCAGAGCTCCAGGAGCTTCTCTCCGTTAGAGCTGAAGCTCAGCTCATCTGATTGTTCACAGGGACTGTGGAGGACAGACACCTGAACAGTATCGATGACACAAACAACATAAAATTTACATATGAGGAAGAAACAAGACAGCATAACATTCATGGACATGAAAATAAGCAGACAAAAAGACGGGACCCTGAATATAAACACATACAGAAAACCAACACACACAGACCAATATTTATTATGGACATCAGTGTAGCATTAGCTACATATTTATAAAATGATCAATGAGATGTAATAACCATCAGTCAGCTGCCTCCAGTTCTAGAAGCAGTCAAAGCTTCAGGTGTCCTCTGTTCTAAAGGTAACGACGGGCTGCCGGTTCACTTCAAGTTCAACAACTCGGCTCTGTTTGCAGACAAGTCATCCGAAGCAGGAAGCATGAATGGAGATGAGAACTTTGATCAGATAGTTTGGAACATGGGGACAGAAAGCATGAAGAGGTTTTATGTTTCTCTAAATCAAATTAAAACCATAAGATTGACAATGACAAACGAGGTCATGAAGGAGAGACGAGCTGGAGAGTTCAATGGAGGATCTGCAGAAGCAGGTTAAACTTTAGTTGACTGCTTAAGTTAAAGTCCCATTAGTCATCATCACACACCAGTGAAATTACATCTCCGCACAAATTACACCCATCCCCGTGGGGAGTTGTGAGCTGCAGCGGTGGCCGCGCTCGGGAACAAACTCCTGACTCATCCATAATTCTTAGGGTCAGTTTTACCTGGAGATAAACCAGAAACAACAGAATAATCTGCTTTTATTTACAAATTTACTGTAAACAGTTGAGGTGGCTCGGGCATCTGATTAGGATGCCTCCTGGACGCCTCCCTGGTGAGGTTTTCCGGGCACGTCCAACCGGGAGGAGACCCAAAGGAAGACCCAGGACACGCTGGAGAGATTATGTCTCTCGGCTGGCCTGGGAACGCCTTGGGATTCCCCCGGAGGAGCTGGCCCAAGTGGCTGGGGAGAGGGAGGTCTGGGCTTCCCTCCTTAGGCTGCTGCCCCCGCGACCCGACTCCGGTTAAGTGGCAGAAAATGGATGGATGGATGGATGAATTGCAGGATAATGGTTTTTGTTCTTAATCGAGTCTTTTTGCTCTAAAACAAGCAAACCAAATAGAACCAGAAATATTACATTTATACTTTATTGCAAAAGATCTTAATCTGAGCCCTTTTTAATGGTTTAGATACTTATCAGGGGGTGGGGGTGGGGTTTGTGGTGTATGTTTTGGTGTTGGTCAATTCTCTACACATCAGAGCAAATGTTACTCATGTAAAAGCACATGATGGACACTTTGATTGTCTTCTGTTCTGTTGATTAAGAAATAATAAATAAATAAATAAATAAAACAAGATTTTTAAATCTGCACACAGAAATGGCTACCAGATCTCTTCTTAGTTTTCACATGCTGACATCTACATCACTTCATCCTGCAGGTTTAATCTGATCATGCATGAAACTGCATCCTGAATGTTGCAAAGATGGCATCAATAGCAGTTAACCCAGTTTCCTCTTGTCATAATGTTTCGTCATCATTCGTGTGTCTATCCACATTTATGTATAAAGCACTGCACAAACTCACAAGTGACCAAACTGCTGCTCAGGTGTAGCCTGGCAAGCCATCCTATATATGAGCTAGGGGTGAGAATGCCTTTATCCTAAAACTGGGTAGACCTTAAGAAAGAGACATGCTTTATAATATCAACATGTTTATTGATACAAAAAAGTAATTTATTAAACAAACAGATAAAATATTCACCTACTAGAAGAGAATAAAAATGATCAACTGAAAAATTCCTAAAATTAAACCCTAAAAAGGAGGAGAGCTGGAAACCCTCAGCAATTGTAGACCTGCTGAAGCTACAATGATGCGTGGCTAGATCGTCCTGCAGAGCAAAATCGTGGTCTAGAGCTCTAGGCTAGTGCAGGTACATAAAATAAATCAACACACATTATAAAACAGACAAAAGAATAAGTAATACAGCCCAAAACCTTCTTCTCAGGCAGCGTTAAAAGACAAGTTAAAAAGATGAGTCTTTAAGAGAGACATAGACAATCTCAGTAAAACGTAGATTGTTCCAAAGTTTTGGCAAAAACAGAAAAAGCTCTCTGACCTCGGGTCACAAGACGAGTTCTCTAGAAATCCAAAAACAACTGATGTGGTGACCTCAAACCTTTCCTAGGAACATGATAGCTTTATCAAAGGAGGAGGAGTCTGACCATGTAAACATTCAAAAACCAGAATTAAAATCCATCCTGAAATAGACAGCCAGTACAGAGAGAACAATGTCATGATGCCACAACCAACACCTCCTGATTGCTTTAGCATCTGAACTTGATGGACATAAAGGCAAATAGGAGTAAACCAATTAGCCTTTCGCCGGCCCTGCCCCCAGAACGGCTATTGTCCAATCACACATCATAGCAATCGTTACTATCCGACAACTCCAAACTAGATGATGAAGCTAAGCCTAATTTATACTACTAAGCATTAGCCTCGATAGTCCCCTTCGTTCCCCTTCAGAACCTCCTTATGGAGCTCAACAAGCAACAGCCAAGCATGAGTGCTCCCCCCGCCTGCGGCTGGGCGGAAGCCCGCCTCCCAGACTATCCAAGACCCTTTATAGACACACCGTGCCGGCAAATCAGCGTAATATTACCTCAACCATGTGTCTTATGAACGCACATTAAGCCTTGGCGCAACAAAGAGTGGTGTCATGATCACGTGATGAATTAATCCCGAGCTCCAGCCGGGAACTATTGAAAATGAAAGTAAACACGGGCTTAAGTTTCGTTTTGTAAGCAGACTCAGCTGAGATAATAAACTAGGGGTTTACAGAGCACTGGGAGCTTTTAGAGCTGCCTGCAGCTCAGATCAACTGACAGCTCACAGGGACACCACATCCCCGCCACCGCTTATCGATCCACGTGTCCCCGGACACCGCCTTGTCCCAAACTCCCAACCCCTTGTTCCCTGCTACGCTTCACTCAGCAGAGCCGACACTAATATATCCCTCCACTGCATACTGTAACCTTTTTGCCTCAATCTGGATGATATTTAGGAGGAATTGCTCCAAAATGTCGCTGACACGCATCTGTCTACTTCTTTCCATCACGGCAATCTGCGGAGCTGCAGTATTTGATCCACTTATTGTCGGACTTAGCAACAGTAACTAAGGAGGGCGGGGCTCGGCGAAAGGTCAATTAAGTCGCATGTGTGATTGGCTTTCAGAGTGTGGCTGTATGACAAAACATAACCTTAGATGTATTTATATGTTTGCCAGATTCTTTTGTGTTTAGCTTAAGTTAGTTTGAGTATTACAGAGTAGGATGGTTCCTATAGCAACTAGATTCTGTAGCATCTGCACCACAAACAAGTAACATGTTATTGTTACGTCCTGTAGTCCAGCCCTACAGGCTGAAACATGTTCCTGGCCCAAGGTGATTAGGTACCAATGTAAAGAGGTTCTGTGTCATTTAGATGAAATGGGACTTTAGTGTAATTTGCTGCTCACTGAACAATAAACAAGATTCATAAAGTGTTGTAAAACACACATTAGTACCCCTTTTGTTCAACTTTGTTTCACATTTTTGAGTTTGCATTACAGTTTTTCTCAATTGCTAAAACACTAAACCCTGTTGTCTGAACCAAATGCTCAGTTGCGTGAACCCACTGATTGAATCAATCACTCTTTTGGCAAAACTGAGACTGAAACTGAGAACCTAAATAATCCACAGAAATTTTGGAAAGTGGTTAACTTAACTTCTCATGCTCTTCCAAAATTTGTCCTAAACGAGACTGTCCCAGTGCATGATAAAACTGAGGTTTTAAACTATTGTAACAAGCATTTTATCTCATCTGGTTCAGTGTCTACTTCTACTGGAACATTCTATGTGTCCCCCTGCACAGATTCCCAAATGACCCCTGGTGCCTCTTTTAACTTTGTTCCATTTACTGTAGAGCAAGTGCATACAATTATTAGAACTCTGGGTCCCAGAAAACCCTCTGGTCCAGACATGATAGAACCCTATTTTTTTAAATGGCTGCTGATTTCATTGCAGAACCTCTTACAGTTCTTTTAAATCTTTCTATCAAAAACAAACAAATACCATCAGTTTGGAAGTCTGCTTTTGTGACTCCTTTACTAAAAGGTGGTGACCCAGCTCTATTACAGTTTTTTCGATTGCTAAAACTCAAAAAGAAAAATTGAGGCACGATTTTCACAACCTCTACTTCTGTTCCCAATCGCTTGACTCAATTTATCACTACTCAAGATATCCTTATCATATTAGAACTCTGATTTTCCTCCTTTACACTCTGATGTCAATTTCACATTACCTTGCTGTCAAAACACAGCACACAATTATCAGGTTTACACACACTTCTCACATATATCCTCAAAGCTTCAATCAACAACACACAAATATTCAAATCTCTAAACTTTCGAGTCTGGCGAGCAATTCGCAATCAGGGACTGCCGCATAAAAGGAGGCTTAAAGCTCTGTTGTGTTTGATAAGCAATGGAGCAACAGAGAAGGAGAAACAGAGAAGGAGAGGGGTACGTATGGGAGTAGGAGGAGGAGGAGGAGAAAGAGGAGGAGGACGGGGGAGGTGGAGGAGGAGAAGGAGAAAGAGGAGGAGGATGGGGAAGGGGAGGAGAAGGAGGAGAAAGAGGAGGAGGATGGGGAAGGGGAGGAGGAGCCATGGAGGAGGCTTGTGGAGTTGTGACCTTTGAGGCCTGTCAGGGCTTCATGAGGCACTTGAGGCGGTTCGTCCAGCGCTTTTTGGACCAGGAGGACATCGCCTGTGATGTTGACGAGGCCCTCTGGCCAGACAGAGACCGGAAGCATAATGCCCCATGAATATGCTTGAATGGGAGAGGGGTGGGGGTTGGGGAGTTAAAAATAAAGTGTTTTGTCTCTAAATGTATGTGTGTCTAATGTTTGTCTATGAGAGAAGTGGGCATTGTAATAGATTCAGTGTGTTCCATTTCTCTAATTGTGTTTTCAGTTTGCTCTTCAGTGTTCTTTCCATGCTTGGTAGTGTTCTGCCAAATGCTACTTGTGTTTATTCAATGAATGGTATGTGTGTGTCATGTGAAAATATGGCTGTGTTTACAAATGAAAACACGTGTTCCATTTTGTTAAAATGTTACGAGATTTGATGGCAGAGTTGTTTTGCAAAGGGATGCCAGGGTTTAGCAATTTGTGTGTGATGTTTGGGGTTTTGTGTGTGCAGTTTTGAAAAAAACGTACAGTTTCGACAACCGCGTTTTAGCATTAAAAAAAAACTGTAACAAATTACAGACCAATATCTAATCTGTGTGTCCTGGCAAAAATTCTAGAGACCCTAGTAAGTAACAATTGATAGACCTTTTATATTCAAATGACCTTCTCTCAAGTCTGCAATCAGGTTTCAGGAAAAAAGCACAGCACCATCACTGCAGCCACAAAGGTGATCAATGACATACTTGTTGCTCTGGATAAAAAGCAGTACTGTGCCTCACTTTTTATTGCTCTGTCAAAAGCCTTAGACACTGTAGACCATGCTGTTTTTAATCAAAAGCTTCCTTGTTTGGGATTGTCTGAACATGCGATCTATGGTTTACTGACTACTTGAAGGACAGAACTCAATGTGTTAAATGTGATGGGTTGTCCTCTGAATTTTTGAGTGTCCACAAAGGGGTACCACAGGGTTCAGTTTTGGGACCCCTCTTGTTCATTATGCATATTAATGACATAGGACAAAATGTGTCAGATGCTAATTTGCACTTTTACGCTGATGACACAATCATTTACTGTTTTGGAACATCCCCCACTAAAGCTGTTGAATTCTTACAGAAAGCTTTAAATGAGGTCCAACAAACACTTCTGCAGTTAAAATTGGTCCTCAGTACTGACAAGACTAAACTAATGTTGTTTTCAAACTCTAAAAAAAGACCTCTAAGTATGCCCCCAGTGACCACTCTGGAGGGAAATATCATAGAGGTGGTCGACACATACAAATACCTTGGTGTCTGGCTCAATGACTCCCTCTCCTTCAAGCCCCATATAGATAATCTTGTGAAGAAACTCAAACTCAGACTGGGTTTCTTTTTTCGAAATAAACTGTGTTTTTCTTTTGAGGCCAAAAAACGACTAGTTACTGCAACATTTCTGTCTATTCTGTATTATGGAGACCTTTTTTTATATGAATGCCTCAGCACAGTGTCTTGGTAAGATTGATGTGGTTTATCATGCCTTGCTGAGGTTTATCACTAACTGTAGACCACTGACCCATCATTGTGAATTGTATTCTCGAGTAGGATGGCCTTCTTTGTCCACCAGGAGGTTGGCACATTGGTACACTTTCATTTACAAGGTCGTGCTTGGATTACTACCCAACCATATCTGTAACTTAATCTCACGGAGAACTGTAACTTCTCACAGTCTGCGTGCAAACAATCAGTTGTTACTCTGTGTTCCGTTTGCTCGCACTGAACTGGGCAAAAGGGCTTTTGTTCACTCTGCTCCTTCTGCATGGAACAGGCTGCAGGAAAACTGGAAACTAAACGACTTTTTCTCCTTGAATACATTTAAAACCAGACAGAGCCTTTGAGACAGATTCCCTGTGTTGTAATTGCCTTCTGTAATTCTGTACATAACATGTATGTGTTTCTGAAAAAAAAAATTGTAACTAACTTTTGCTGCCTCTTGGCCAGGACTCCCTTGAAAATGAGGTTTTTAATCTCAATGGGACCTTCCTGGTTAAATAAAGAATAAATAAAACCATAAGCACGTTTCACCTGTTTAGACACCACTTGGCAACACATTTTCATTGTGATGCACCTGTGCTGCATAATGGTGAGCACAGGTGACAAACATCAATCACAAGTAAAGCACTGGTGTCACCACTTGAACACAACAACTAAAAATTGATCACACTTGTGGCTAATGATGTGAGGGATCATACACAGTGCTTCATCCTTATAGATGTATTCATGGGGTCTTTCCACTGCATCCAGTTGACAACCCCTCTGTAGAAATAGATATAGTTTTGTAAGTGATACGGAAAAAGTGATTTAGGCCACTACAGTATATCACTACGTAATCAACATTGAATGTGTCTGGATAATATGCCAACCTGTACGTACTGGAATCTTTGCTCTTTGCACTTACAGTAGTATTTGTATATTTTTGTACTTTATTTTTAGTATATGGGCTTACTGTACATAAGTGTCAAATGCACAAGATTTTTGTTTTGTCTTTTTGTACAAGTTCTAAATGCAGTTATTTTTGTTTTGCAACATGCATTTCACCTACAGTGAACAGTAAACATTTATTTCTCCATCTTCATGTCCTGAGCGTTGTCTTTTCTATTTTTCTATGTAGTGTTTAGTGACTGTTCAGCAGTGACTGTCATTTTGATTGACTCGGGGCACGATTTGACAACATAGTTCAGTCTTGAGCACAGATTGAACTGTTTTGAGGTGAAAGTTTGGTTTTGCAAGAAGAGTCTGAAGTTTTGGGGATTTAGCTTGAAAATTGGGTTTTGTGTTCACAAGTTAGAGAAAGGGAGAGCAGCTTTCAAGAAATGTCTTAGCAATCGAGAAAAACTGTAAAAGAAAATGCTGAGTTTGCCAACTGGAACAACTTCCTGCTCTGCTGCTATTAAACTCCTTTAAATTTTTAAAGCAAAACTTTTGCCAAAAGTTAGAAATTTTGTTCCTGCTGTACCCGATGAGCTGCATGCCTGAGTGTTTAAAAAGTCAAGGTGCTTGGATGAAAGCCTAAAACAACTTTTTGGATTATTTCTGTTTCGTTCTGAGTAAAAGTGACCATGTGTGTTTGTATATAAGACAGAACCACAGTGAACAGAAGTAGAGCTCGTCCTCAAGGGCAGGCAAAGCTAGAGGTACGTCTCTGAACACAAGTTTAACTTGTTTGACTTATTTAGATGTTTTGTCATGCGCTCTGCTTAGCCAATGTTTATATTTATATTAACAAATAATGGGTTTTTTTGTACATTTATTTTTAGTTTATTTTTAGACGGTCTTAGTATCATGTTTACTTTTATACTCTTACATCTGTGCACCTTACACTGTGCGTGAAAGATGTGTGTGCGTGGTAGAGAGTCTGTGCGTGTGGTAGAGAGTCTGTGTGTGTGTGTGTGGTAGAGTGTGTGTGTGTGGTAGAGAGTCTGTGTGTGGTAGAGAGTCTGTGTGTGTGTGTGTGTGTGTGTGTGGTAGAGTGTCTGTGTGTGTGGTAGAGAGTCTGTGTGTGTGTGTGGTAGAGTGTCTGTGTGTGTGGCAGAGTTTCTGTGCGTGCGTGACATCAGTTTTAGTCTTGTTATTTTACTTATATTTTACTACCTCCTTATGTGAGCTGTCCTTAGCGAGCGCAAAATCAAAGTCGTTGTACACCTGTGCAATGACAGTTAAACAATCTTGAATCTTGTTTGTTTTGTTTTGTTGGTGGAAGAACCCGGCTGCTGCACAACACAACTGGCAAACCCTAAACCAGAGAGAGCAGGGAGAAGGTTGATTCTAATCTATCCTTACCTGTACCAGGTAATATGCTGCTGTTACTAATGTTGAGTCAAAGGTTTGAATGTCAGCTAAACTCTATTTTCGATGTAAAATGTTCTTGTTTTTCCTGTTGATGCTTTGATTTTCTGAAAGTACTTCTGTGGGGTGGGGGGGTGGGTGGGGGGGGGGCACAGATGCACCAGTTCTAGGAACAAGTAGTGACCCACATCTCAGCTGATCTTCAGATGACAGGATCTGGACTCTTTATTTCCTGATATCTGAACATCTCTCCTCTGATTGGCTAACAGCAACACGACTCTACCACTGACTCTGTTTGCTCTGCAATGTTGATGTTTTATCTCCACAAATAACACAAGCCTGGAGGAGTTCTGCTGTGTGGTGGAGTTGCTAATACTAACAGTTAGCTTCTACTAGCCGAGCCATTTTCTGCTGTTTCCTGGACGCTAAACCAACAACAGCCTTCCCCATCGTGAGTCAAGATGGGTGAGTCCATGAATGTTAAGTGACAGTGTGACGTAGATCTGTCAGTTTCACAGTCTATTTTCTATCAGAGGCTAATGCAGGAGATAGGTGGAGGAGACTATTTTCATGTTCAGCCTGCATGAAAAACTCAGATTGACCCATTAGAATCAGAAATAATCATTAAAACATACATTTGCAGTGTTCCACACCTCAGTGCACGATTGAAGAAGATTCAATCACCAAAATGTGTACTAACAAATGGTTGACCTGCTTGTTAAAAGGTTATTTTAAATTTTAGCCTCTCTTATTAGCAGCTGGTCACTATTTGTTCTCTGTTTTTTTTTTTTTTTGGCCGAATCTACTAAATAGTTCCCAAACACATTTTACACCAATTTTAGTTCACAAGGACAAGTGTTTGCTAGAGTCCTACACGGGGACTGAAATCAATGCAGATCTCATGGGAGCAGCTGTTGGAGCATAACTGAGGTAGAAAGGACTGGAAAGTATAAAACCAAAAAACAGCAGGGAAAATCTGATTTGTCAAAAATGTTTTCCTCTGAAATTAAACACTCAGTCCAAAGAAAAAAATAATAATTTTATTGTAAAGTACTAGGAGTGTGCAATGATTTTAAATACTGTATTTGAAGAATCACTAAAGTGAATAAATTGATGCACCTTTCATTAAGTTTTGATTCCAATGCAATCTTTGCCCTGTGTTGAAAATAAAAGTTTTAATAATTTTATGATTTTCTTTACTATCTAAGGATTCTTCCTTAAAACGCCACCTTACTGTGGTTGAGTTTCAGTACCCTAATGACCCTAGGAGCTATGTTTTCATGGGCATTATGCCCCTCTCATGGAAGATTGTTATTAGGTGAAGAGCAAGGACAAAAAGCTGTTTTGAAGACCTTTCATGTTTTGGCCCATTTACACTTTGATCAGCTCGGCCTGGGCCAGGTGGGGACACCGCGCCCCCGCGTGGACAGGTTTTGTTTACACAGCCTTCTCAGGAACACGGACGTCTCCCAGCATGTGGGCGGGGCAGCTGAAGCTCAGGAGGTAGAGCGGGTTCTCCAGTAATCTGAGGGTTGTAGGATCGATCCCAGCTCCTGGCACATAATGCTGCTGTTGTGTCCTTGGGCAAGACACTTTACCCACCTTGCCTGCTGGTGGTGGTTGGAGGGACCAGGTGCTCCTGTACTCGGCAGCCTCCCCTCTGTCAGTGCGCCCCAAGACATCTGTGGCTACATTGTAGCTCATCACCACCAGTGTGTCATTTATCATTTAAAAAGGCACAGAGAAGTCTGTGGTGTCCTTCCTAAACACCAAAAGTTAGTAAACAAAAACGGGCATGAGCAGTGTTGCTTTTGGAGACTGACATGAAGCTCAAAGTTTCTTACTCTCTCACTGAGCAGCGATGCTGCCGTGAGCCCCTCTCACAACAGAGAGCCAATCCTCACGCTCCTGTGGCAAAAGCTACCGGTCCGAGCTGCAGTCAGAGAAGATGTTTACCCAACTGCATCCAATTGATAATGAATCGCACATGTGGGAAACTGCCGCTGGCTAATTCTACCCACCAATCAAAGGCTCCCATCAGTAGGTAGGAGTGAACTTCAGCTGGCCAATCAGTCCAAAGGTGGGTGTGTAAGATCAGCTCAGCGTGAGACTGACCGTGGAGGAGCAGGGCTGAAAAAAATGGTCGCCTCTGCACAAACAACGCACGGATAAAACCAATGTAAACACAATTGCCCTACCAGGGCTAGACCCAGCTGACCCGAGTCTAAATGCAGCTTAAGAAATGCAAATACAAATACAGGCCATTTTCCATTTACTTCTTATGTGTGTTCAACTGTACTTTGTTACCTTTCTTCTTTTCTCTAAGTGTTTGGGCTGCTGTAACGAGTACATTTCCCCACTGTGGGATTAATAAAGTCTATTCTATTCTATAACGTATTCAATATGCTCCATTATGTATTATTTAGAGTCAGCAAATGTTTTATCTGTTAAATTTATGAAGCGTTTAAAAATGTGATTTGTGATTTTTATTTTGAGAGGCACTATACAAAAATATTTTCTTCTTCTTCTTCTTGTCTCTCCATAATAATTTATCTCTGTCTATTGTTGTTGTTTGGACTCATGGTTTAACTGTTTGTGTTTCTGGTTTCTTGTCTTCTACCACATGCAGGGTCAGACCAGCATCACGTTCCTAGAAGGAGAACAAACCCTGAAGATCAAGATGTTCATGTCTGAGTCACACCTACTGGAGACAACTCTCTGTGTTGGTGTGGTTCTGGTTTTGTTGTTTCACTGGCTGAACGTCACCATCATGACGGATTTCTACAAAGCAAGCTGGAACTTCTTCACATCTTTCGTTCCAGGAGAGAATCATGATAGAATATTATTAGCATTGATCCTGACCGTCACACTGCTCATCTGTTGGATGTTCTCATCAACTGTTGTGGTT
>SSNS01000906.1:21964-29464 GCA_006937985.1 Aphyosemion australe
CCACCCCCCTTCTCTGCTCTCTGATTGGCTGAGAGATTTTAAGCGTCTTATTGCTTAATAGAAATACGCACCCATACATATTACACATCAAATTCATCGGCTTGGTCTGATGAACCCAATGCCCCCCCCCCCTAAATTCTGCTCTCTGATTGGCTGAGAGAGTTCAAGCTTATTCTTGCTTAACAGAATTATGCATCCAGACATATTATACATCAAATCGATCGACTTAGACTCAGGAAAACAGCTGTCCACCATCCCTCGTCTTTGATTGGCTGAGAGAGTTTTGAAAATTCAAAGTTCAATTTCTGCTATTTCTAACAGTTTCATTTTGATTTCATTCAGCTAACTTTGACAATTAAACTCACTTTCAACTTCACTTCAGTTCTAAGGCATGTTCATCTATCAGTTTCATCTGCTAAATTCACAGTTCAGCTAATTGTGAAAATTTAACTATTAAACTATTCCTACTCAAATACCAGCTGTTTAAACAGTTCAGCTGTCCACCTTTTAAACTATTTACTGAGATTTTAGTTTTCTGCTGTTTGGAATTTTTTTTCTCTTTTCTCCACTTTATTATTGGGCTTGATTACACTTGTTAGTGAATTTTGCTCCTAAATCTTCCAATCCATTCAGCTAATTTTTACAATCAAGCTCAATTTAAGCTTGAGTTGTGCTATTCGGCACCTTCAGCTATCATTTTAAGCAATTCAGCATTCAAACGCATTTCTGCTAGAAATGCAATTAATCTAGTTTATCTTCTTCCACAATTGCTTAGGGTTAGTAAAATCATTATGTAAACTGCCTCTATAAAAATTAGCCTTAGCGTTTCTTGTTTGAGGGGTGCAGACATTTCTCAGTTTTTTATATTCAATCCAGTGGGAAGGGAGATTACTACATTTTGCTATTTTTAAAAGTCAAAAAATGAACGCAAACGACACAAAAGTACTCCTGTGGATCGTGCGGTTAAAAACACACAACACAAGACAAGCAAAGAATAAAAAAGAGAGTGAAGAGGCGAGAACTACTGACAGGCTGCTGCAGCCCATGCCGCGCCATCTAGCTTGATACTTTAGCACCTTCTGATGATGTGTTCTTCTACACAGATAAACATTTTTAAAACATGCTTTATTTATTTCCAGTCGGATTTCATTCATACTCCTGCAGCTACCATGAGGAATCTTTATAAATAATCCTGCAGACAAAACAAAGAAAAAAACATTTAATATCAAGTAAAAAGTTTCTGCTCCACTTTTAAACGTCTTCAGAATGAATCTCAGAAATCGCTGAGTTCAAGAAAAAACCATTCATGGTCAGTAGCAGCAGCGATGATTAAATGTGATTTTATATGTTTCTGCTGCAGCACATGTAAAGCCGTCAGCATCACCTGGTGTGGGTTCTGTTAAAGGCAGGGTTCGTAAGTTGATGTTATCAGAGCAAGGAGGGGGAGATTTTAAAATTTGAAAGGCTGTTACTCTATCCCCGGCCTTCCTGAATGAGCCAAAAGCCACGCCTCCTAACGTGCACATGCAGGGAAAGCCGAGTCAAGAGAGAGAACATCGGAAGTGCAGCGCTAATGTCCAAGTATATATATATGTCGATGGTGTGTGTGTGTGTGTGTGTGTGTGTGTGTTGTTGGAGGTCCTGTGATCCTGTCATCCATCTCCTTGCTCTCTGGCTCAGGATTAAAAACATTTTGGCATGTCTCAGTGCATTCTGGTGAGAACGGTATAAATTACTCCTATCTTTTTATCATAGTTAACATCCTGAACAGCCTCTCAATTGCCCCTAGGGGTTAAACAAAGTCTTTCTGATTCTCTATTCAGAGAAATCGAGTTTACATAACACAAGACTGATGGGCTAACAGCTAGTCTCACGTCATCTTAAAACAATCTTCATGTGACATTAGTTCATAAACCTTTACATGTCCTTCAGATTTCAAATTACACGGATCATTTCATGGAACTCTGAGCCTATTAACATGGAATTTTCTGGTTATTAACAAGCATTAATATTATTAATGGAGCTCTTCATCAGAGATCAAATCCAACAAGAATGTTTCAGCAGAAGGATGTGATGTTTCTGCTGATGTAAGGATCTAAAGGGATGTAAAGGGTTCTGTTCTAGGGTTGACTGTTTGTAGTTAGCTCACACGTCCAGACGGACCCAGCCTCCAAACACTCTCATGCTCATCTCAGCTCTTCATCCTGTTTTTTAATAAACCTGGACCGTACTGTAAATGTGATATTACAGGCTTATTGTGGAAAAAAAGCAAATTCAGTGCAAACCTTGATGTTTCCATGTCACCACTAGGTGGCACCATTTCTTTCTTTTGAATGAATGAGTGAATGAAAAACTTTATTTTCATTGAAAGTCGTTCAAGGAAATTAGACACAGTCCCTGTGGAGTTCAAGAGATAATCCATAAACTATAGAGTCTAACTATCTGAGGGGTGAACACAGGGTCAGTGTGGAAGCTAAAAGGTTTAACCTATGCTGCAGATTAAACCCGACCAAGTTTAGATGAATAGAGTTGGTTTGTTTTTGTTCATCACTCAAAGGTCACTAATGTTGGTCTGAGGTTCTTTCATGGAGGGACATTCTTTTTATCTGGTTTTCATCATTTATTTGTCAAATAAAAATCCACTTCCTGCTCTGTGTTCAGTCACATCATGGAGTCTTCATAGATCCACTATGGTTTTATGGTGATAAAAAAAAAAAAAACCTTTACTCTTGTGTAAATACACTGAAGCTGTGAAAAAAATTGCAAATAATAATTTCCTGATATATAAAAGGGCTGTTCTTCCTTTATTTAAGGAATTTTGGAGGCAAGGATTGAAATTCCAAACAGAATTTCGGAGCTGCGTCGTTGATCATTATCCTGTCTCCAGAGGTTTGTTGAAATTCATCCTTAAGTTTCTAACCTGAATAACTTTAATACATGTGTTACCTGCTACAGCCCTAATCCCAGTGGGAATACCACCAGTGGGAATCTTATTTAGGTTAAACCTCAAATATTTTATAATCATGCCTGAGGCATACCTAAAGTTTGACTCAAACATAGTTTGTTGCTTTGATTTTTTACTGTCTGAGCCTGCGTTTCATTTATTTATTTATTTTAGGGGTGGGACTCAATTAAAAAAATTAATCTAATTAATTAGAGGCTTTGTAATGAATTAATCTTGATTAATCGCATTTTAATCGTTCAAGAAAAATTTCCCCAAAAGCAATTTTTTAAATTAAAATGAATGAGGCAGAGAATCAACCAACAGACATGGACATTATTATTGTAAAGTCAAGCTCTTTTGATTTCTAAAAAATGCTTTTAAATTGTATTACAATTCAAAACAGGAAGATAAAGTTGTATTGAGCTGCTGCTGCGTAAAAAACGCTGCTGGCATAGGCTGGAGCTATTCCAGAAGCTTCACTACGCAGCCTTATATCGCCGTGACAGATAAGTCAATTTGGATGATTGACACCTCTTTTGGGTTGTTAGGGCCAACAGAATCAAGCATTACTCATTAAAATCAGATTGACATTAGACTTGTCATAACACAGACATACACAAACAGGAAAGAGAAAAGTCCTACTGGATGTTGTTGTTTTAGAGGTGACCAGCTTTATTGATATTTAGGGCATGGATGTTGCTGCTAAACTTCAAAGCCCCCATATTGGGGTTAAATGTGTGACTTATTTTAATGCATTATTTTTTTATAATTAACTAAACATAATTAACACGTTAAATTCCCACCCCTAATGTATTTATTACCATCATGTTATTTATGAAGGGCCAAAGGTGACCTAATACAAAAAAAAAAAAAACAAGCAAAGCACAGAATTATTTTTAGGTGTCATTAAGTAAAACCTAAAATAAATACATAAAATACTTTATTGAATACATAATTTTGAAAAATAAGTCAAATTAAAAAACTATTTGAAGTTTAAATCATCTATAATTATTTCCTGGTTTGTTTTGGAATTTATTTTATCTGTCAGCCATCAGAGTCAGGGGGTGTGGCTAAGGCTGATTGCTCTGGTCTTTGCCATCATGAAGGATTCCTGACCCGTTAGCTGAAGGATATTTTAGATCTGATCTGGAGTTTGTGACCCAGAATCTGTGGTGAAACAGAAGAATTTGTTGAGGTTTTTACTTAGAAAATGTTCTGTAGAACTTCTTTGGTACGAGGTGTTATGTTTAATTCTGGGTCAGCAACGGTTTCATCTGTCAGGTTTAAAATATTTCTCACCAACAGGTCAGAAATCCTCTGTAAAGGGAGCCGCCATGTTTGAAAAGACTCCAATCAGACCAGAGCAATCGTTGTTATTATTTTTAGCTGAACCTGCAGACTTGAGCTGAGGGATAAAATCATTTCTTAGCTTTAACTCTGCCTGAAAGACAAAACTAAGTAACCTTTGTTGTTGTTTGGACTCAGGGTTTAAGTGTTTGTGTTTCTGGTTTCTTGTCTTCTACCAAACGCGGGTTCAGACCAGCATCACGTTCCTAGAAGGAGAACAAACCCTGAAGATCAAGATGTTCATGTCTGAGTCACACCTACTGGAGACCACTCTCTGTGTTGGTGTGGTTCTGGTTTTGTTGTTTCACTGGCTGAACGTCACCATCATGACGGATTTCTACAAAGCAAGCTGGAACTTCTTCACATCTTTCGTTCCAGGAGAGAATCATGATAGAATATTATTAGCATTGATCCTGACCGTCACACTGCTCATCTGTTGGATGTTCTCATCAACTGTTGTGGTTTTCTCGGTTCTAATAGTTTCTGTACATTTGCTGGACTTCCCCTTTGTGACGGAGTCATTTAAATCTGGTTGGAACCAGTTCCTGTTGGTTGTCCGAGGATCCGATCATGCTAAGATATTGGTGCCATCATCACTCACCATCATGATGTTCCTCTGTGGGTCATTGTCATCAGCGGTTTTGGTTTTCTCCGTTCTGATGCTTTCGGTGCATTTACTGAACTTCACTGCAGTGACAGATTTTTTGGAATCAGGTTGGAAGTACGTCATGTCTGTAGGCCAAGGAGAAAATCTGACTAAGAGTTTAGGAGAAACAACTCAAAGAATCAAGGTGTTGGTGTTTGAGTCAAACCCGTTGGTGAGAATGTTCCTGGTCTTTGGGGTTCTGATGCTTTTGCTGCACTGGCTGAACTTCACCATGGTGACTGATTTATTTACATCAGGCTGGAATGTTTTCAAGTTCATAATCCCAGGATTAGGTCTGGTTGAGACGATCACCGTGTTCCTCTTTGGGTCTTTCTCATCTACTCTCCTGGTTTTCTCAGTTGTAATAGTTTCCATACGTCTTCTGAACATCACTGTTGTGACAGATTCCTTCAGATCATGTTGGAAACATTTCAAGTCCATGAGCTCAAGAGAAAATCTCACTAAGAGTTTAGAAGAAACAACTCAAAGAATCAAGGTGTTGGTGTTTGAGTCAAACCCATTGGTGAGAACATTCCTGGTCTTTGGGATTCTGATGCTTTTGCTGCACTGGCTGAACTTCACCATCTTTACACACGTTTTTATATCAGGCTGGAATGTTTTCAAGTTCATAATCCCAGGATTAGGTCTGGTTGAGACGACCACTGTGTTCCTCTTTGGGTCTTTCTCATCTACTCTCCTGGTTTTCTCAGTTGTAATAGTTTCCATACATCTTCTGAACATCACTGTTGTGACAGATTCCTTCAGATCATGTTGGAAGTACATCATTTCTGTTAGCCAAGGAGAAAATCTCACTACGAGTTCAGAAGAAACAACCCTGGGAAACCCATTGTTGAGAACATTCCTGGTTGTCATGGTTTCCGTAGTTTTGTTGCATTGGCTGAACTTCACCATGGTGACTGATTTCTTTACATCAGGCTGGAATGTTTTCAAGTCTGTAATCCCAGGATTAGGTCTGGTTGAGACGACCACCGTTGTCGTCTTTGGGTCTTTCTCATCTACTCTCCTGGTTATCTCGGTTCTACTCGTTTCGGTACATTTGCTGAACATGATCATTGTTACAGATTCCTTCAGATCAGGTTGGAACCGTTTCATCTCTGTCATCCCAGGATCAGATCGTGCGAAGACTCTTGGAGCATTAACGATCACGATTTTGGTTGTTGGGTCGATCTCATCTACGTTTGTGGTTTTGGGGATTCTAATATTTTCGGTGCATTTTGTGAATGTTACCGTGGTGACAAACTCATTCAGATCTGGGTGGCATCGTTTCAGATCAGTCATCCATGTTTACGTTTCTGAGGGCAATGAGACGAAACTGTTGGCTAATGCTGTGAGAGAGAAAAGCTCTCTGCTGCCGCCACAAACAGGATCTGTTCCTGTTTATAAAATCCCTCTGAGAGAAAAACAAATCAACATAAACGGGTGCAGATATTTCAGTTTTGGCAAAAAATCCACAAAACCCAACCGCACCATAGTGGTCCTTGGAGCGGCTGATTCTGGGAAGTCAGCTGTTATCAGTGGGATGGTAAATCACATCCTGGGAGTGGAATGGGCGGACTCGTATCGGTTCAAGTTAGTGGAAGAAGTTCAGTCAGTTCACGGTGAAGTCACGGTGTACAAAATCTACCACCAGAAGGGTTTCAGGATAGACTACTCATTGACCATCGTGGACACTCCAGGGTTCGGAGACACCAGAGGTGTAGAACGAGGCAGGGAGATCACCGAGCAGCTCCGTAACGTCTTCTACTCGCTGCACGATGTGGGTGAAATCGATTCTGTGTGTTTTGTAGCTCAGGCTGCGTTGACTCAGCTCACCACCACTCAGAAATACGTGTTTGATTCAGTTCTGTCCATCTTTGGCAAAGATGTGGCAGAAAACATCAGGATTCTGGTGACGTCTGCAGACGACCAGCTGCCTCCGGTTCTAGAAGCAATCAAAGCTTCAGGTGTCCCCTGTCCCAAAGCTGAAGACGGGCTGCCGGTTCACTTCAGGTTCAACACCTCAGCTCTGTTTGCAGACAACAGCAGAACAAATGGACATCAGGTGTTTTGGACCATGGGGACCAACAGCATGAGGAGTTTCTTTGCTGCTCTACATCACATGAAAACCCTCAGACTGACGCTGACCAGTGAGGTTTTAGGAGACAGACATCAGGTGGAGAGCTCTGTGGAGAATCTGCAGAAGCAGGTGAAGTCAGCACAAATGAGAACTTTGAGTTTTACGTTGTTGTTAAAAAACCTGTGAAGGTTGATATTTCCCAAACCGGCCAGTTCATCACCAACTGTCAGCAGTGTCAGGTCACCTGTCACTTCCCCTGTGGAATCCCAAATGATGATGGAAAACGAGGATGCTCCGCAATGGGAAGCAACGGCTACTGCAACGTGTGTCCAGGGAAATGTTTCTGGAACGTCCACTTCAACCAGAAGTTCAAATGGGAATATCAGGAATTTAAAGAGAAGCAAACAGTGAAAGAGCTGAAGGAAAACTACGAGGAGGCGGTGGAGCAGAAGGTGACGAGCCAGGGTCTGATCGAAGAGCTGAAGG